>OY718805.1:3110000-3217500 GCA_963070105.1 Litomosoides sigmodontis | reverse complement strand
GGTTTGTCGGAGGAGGCAATCGGCTGCTATTGCTCTTCGGAAAAGTGCTGTAGTAAAATTTGCTACCAAATTTTAGGACTGATCCTTTCTCACTATAATCAAAGCATTAGCTATTAGCCAATCTAATGCTTTCTTTATTTCATCCATTCATTTGCTTCTTCAATTACTATCAAAGATCAATCCTACGTCACAATAAAATTATTAGACTTTATTGTTAGCAATACTGCCAGCCATTGACGTGACAATCCTTTTCGGTGTTACAGTAATAATTACGATATTACATTGATAAGCTATTGCGATTGAGAGAATTAGGATGTAATAATTGGAGATCGCTTCATACTACTACCACTACTGCTATCCGACCTATTTCTTTATAGTGCTGTTTTTGTGAAATGAACTGAAGAACAAAAAAGAAAATTTTTTAAAAAGGTACTCACTGAAAATGGAAATGAATTCAAGATTCCTCGAGCAAAAACGAATAATTTTAAATTTTAGCGAGAAAATTTCCGAAAAACAAATGTGAATTTAAATTTGAAATTAGTTAACCATCATTTCAGTTCATTCAAAACAAGGATTAATTTGATGATCGATAGCAATCCGTTAGAGAATTAATTTTAATTTTTTCCTCTTTATGTTGTTAAATTCAGTTAAGCGAATAACACCAGTGAGTGTTCCTCAAACTGAATTAAACATGGAAAGCAATTTAATCAGATTTAACAAAGCGATTATCAAATCCTTCCTACCATTCATTCATACATTCACCTAAATTATTTACTTTTCCTACGTGGAAAATTGGTTTTTACACGTAACAATCCTTCATCCATTTTCGTTTAATTGATCATTGCAATTTCATTTCACGCGCGTATTTAGAAATTAATTGTCAATCTTTCGTAAACAAAACTAACATTACCAGATGTGTTGCGATGTACAATAACGTACAGTGACGATCTACAACAGTGTGTTATCATTGAATTTCTTCTTTTCTTCTTCACTCCAACAAATTTAAAAAATAAAAATTCATGAAATCTTCAATTTCAAATTGTCAACACAACAAAAAAACAAGCAAAAGTTACTAAAAGTTGAATAGCAAAGGTCAGTTCAATTATCAATACAGGTGGGATTTCATTCCAACTCAAAAAAAAAAAAAACTATTTCACAATTTGTAACGTTCTAACACACTACAGCAAGTAAAATCTTGAAATTACAAACTATAAACTATAGCTAAAGCAGTGAGTTAAGCTAATTTCGAGAATTTAAATTTCTCAGAATTCAACTTATTTTCAATTCCTCCCACGCAATCTCAACTGCTAGAACTGCTAGAAGTGAGGGAAACTGATAATGCTTATCAGAAAGTGTCATTACTAGTTTTTCCGATAATTTTGATTATATAATGATAAGATAATTTAGTGTACGAATTCCCCGCAACATAGTGCATCATCAAATGCGAAAAAAAAGCGCCAGCGAGAAGGCGGAGGTATTTAAATCAGCATTTAAACCAGTGAAATTTCCACTTTTTCAACGAAATTAAAATGAAGCTTCAATAAAAAGTCCAAGAAATATCTCTATAGCAGTCACATTTTTCTCTTTCTTTCTTGTGACATCAAATTTTCCAAATATTTTTCCATCGGTTATGTAAAAAATGTGAGATAGTAAGTGACAGTATCAGTTTTTTTTTCATTAGTTTTTTTTTGGATTGGTTTTTTTTTTTTGTAAATAACACTGTAAAATGTTCTCCTCTCATTGGTCAAATTTTGAATTTCAAATAAGCACAAAAAAAACGAAGTGTAAACAGAGGCAATGTTTAAAATCTTCTGCTTCGCAGTGCAACAAAATCTTCGATGGTTCAGTAAAATACGTCATCACTTCAAGTATGTCCGATTTGACCTTTTATCGTTTCGGCGTTTGCTTTTGCCTCATCGATCACAATGAAAGTGATTGCATAAAATGGTGAAATCATTTGAAATCAGCAGTATAGAAGGAATAAAAAGGATGAATTTGGGGTGGTGTAATTTGCATAAAAGTTCGAAAAGTCAACAAAGGCTGACTTGTAGCTTTTTCATTCATTTCATCCCTCTTAACATTCCATTCTTCTAAATGTAAAATTTTATCATACGTACTATTTCATCCAAAATCATCTCTCCTATTTTAACCATTTATTATTTGTTGTGAATTCGTTATTCACTTATCATTCATTATTTTTCATTAATTATTTATTATTATATGTTATTGTTATTATTCATTAATTGTCCATTATTGCTATTTATTGTTGTTATCATTGGTATTAACTATTTCTATCATCAATTATTATTATTACCAATTAATAGTATTATATGAGATACATTTGCCAAATGCTCTATTCACGATATCTTCTCACGTTGACAGAAATAATCGTTACGTAAGAGAGAAAAAAGAATCACTTCCCAACGTGGAAATTACTGTAATCAAAAACTTGCTACTTAAAGAAAAATAAAATGTAAAAAACGAATTAATTAATATACAATATTCGAATAGCAATTACCGTAATATATTATTCTATGATAATAAATTATCATTCGCTTTATCACTCCTATCAATCGGTGAGTTTTTTCTTTTCCTAACTCTTAGCAAAAACACCTCAAATCATTCGTATGAAATTTATTTTGAAAAAAAAACGAAAGAAAAAAGAATGCATAAATTCATGGGAATTTTTTAGTGTGTTAGGTCGAAGTTTCCACCAAATTAATATCAAATGTTAAAATTAAATAAACTCACTCCAAAAATGAATTAAAAAAATGAAAATTTGAACTTTCACACAAAATATAATTTCAAGTGCATTTTCAAAAAAAAAAAAAGAGCACAGTAACATCCGATGACACAGACGAATGAAAAGGATAATAAATGTGAGGATGAGAATTCTCGAGGACCCAAAACACACACACACACACACACACACACACACACCCAAACAACACATCAATAGTCATCATTAAAATTTGCGAATGAAAAGAGTGTAAAATTTTCGGGAAAAAAAATTTTTAAGAACTCAAAAAAAAGAGAGAAATGGCAAAAAATAAACGAGAACTGTAAAACGCAGGAAACAATTCGTTTCTTTTTTTTTTTTAATTGCTAAATACATTTGTCAGTGTTGCATGCATCACATCACATCATCACAATGATGCTAGCTTACTAGCTAGCTGGCTAGTAAGCTAGCTAGCTAGTAAGTTATGCTAATCCACCGAGGACAAATTTGGAACAAATCGGCGTAAAGAGATGATGATGATGATGATGTAGCTGAATGATGTCAAATTGCTACCAACCATCAATCTTTTTACTCCTTCCTTTCATCCAACTAAATTCAATTCTAATTTCGCGAAATTATTCGCAGCAATTTGGTCGTTTAAATTTGTATGTGTGTGTGTGTGTGTGTGTATGTATGCTTTTTTTAAAATTTAGGATAATAATGATAATTTAATGATGATGAAATTGCGAGCGACAAAAGAAAAAGATGAAATTAACAATTTAAATCTGAAATTGTATATTTTTTTGAAAATTTTTTTTCATGTTAGTCAAATATTTCATAAATGATATTTTTCTCGTTGAAAAATTCACACTAATAATTTATTGAATATATATTGAAATATATATTATTTATGTATATTTCAGTAATTTTCCATTTTAAGATAATATTGTTGTGAGGATTTTTGAAAAGACTTCTTTGTTAACCTAATTTCACATTTCCAATTTCAATTCCATACTTGCCGTCGTTGCATGCCAGCGCACCTGCATGGATGAAAGAGACGGATGGATGGATATCTTTTTCGTTCAACCACCGTGTTACATTAAACATTTTTTTTTTCAAATTTCATAGGATTTGCTAACAAGAAAATCTTGTTATTTCGAAATTTGTTAAAATTTTCAAAATTCTTCCAATAAAATGCTAATTTTTAAGATTAAATAAAATTAATTTTTCAGTAATCATTTTTACTTTTACGAAAAAAAAGGGAAGTGAACCTTTTCTTATTACATTTAGATAGATATTGTCAAAATTTTCATTTTGTTTCTTTTTTTTTGTTTTTTTCATAAACCACAAAATTATCATTCGTTTTTTTTTCTCTTTGTTTATTGGAATTTTACGCCATCTCATTTTTTTTCAACGTTTAATTGTTAATTTTTAAATGAAACAGATAGATATGTATTTTCCATGAGAAAATATTATTTTTCAAAAAGCAAAAGTTCATTTCCTCCGAGCTAATTAAAATTTGCTAAAGTCGTCTTCTAACTAACAAATTTACAACAAGAACAAAAAAATTCTTCCTCAATTAATTCTCAATAAGTTCATTTAGTGAAAAATTTTTTTCAACAAAACCGGCCGTTTTTATTTGCATATAAAAAAAATTCATAAAATTTGACAAGAAATTTATTTCAACAAAAAAAAGTTCCAATGAAAAATTCGATAAATCAGTAAATTTAATAAATAAATAAAGGTCAAAAATGCATAAGATGTTAATTTATGATAATGATAGTGATAGTAATGTTGATGATGATGATGGTGATGATGATGATGGTGATGGTGATGATGATGATGGTGATGATGATGATGATGGCGGTGATAATGATGGTAGTAGTGATGATGATGATGATGTTGGTGATGATGATGGCGGTGATGATGATGATGGCGGTGATAATGATGGTAGTAGTGATGATGATGATGATGATGATGGCGGTGATGATGATGGTGGTAGTGATGATGATGATGATGATGATGATGATGATGATGATGATGATGATGATAATGATAGTGGTGCTGATGACAGGATAAAATATTACACTTTGGAAATATACATTATGGAAGGATGAAATAATAAAATGAAACTGGTTAATTGATGCTTGCTTGCGCCGAAGGAGGAAATTGCGCACACATGCATGTTGCTGTTTGTGGTAAAAATGAAGATTTGCAATGATATGTTGCTAAATTTGTTGATAAATATCGAAAATTTGAAATAATTTATACGAAATAAATTTGAAATTAATTATTTAGCTTATTGCTGCTGTTGTTTTACTGCAATAGTCACATTGAGCGCTTAAGCCTAACTCCAATGCAGAGCATATCAATTCAGGCATAAAATAGCGTTTGTTTGAAAATTAATTTTATCACATTTAGCTTTTCACGTTAACCTATCTCATCCTTACCTCACGTAATGCTTTTCCACCTTTCCCATTTAGCCTATTATCATCACGAGAAGCAGCAGTTGCTTCATCCTATCACACTTTTTGCAATTCACAACACACCTCTCGATCCCTTTCATATTCAATAATTCACTTAATTACAGTTATAGGATGATGTGAAAACTGGAATACACACGTGTACACACACGTACACACGTACCACGTACACTTAATACGATTAAACAGAACGGAACGGTGCAACAATAATAGACGCACTCTTTTGCAAAATCATTCATTACCACATTATCACAATTGAAATTGGCCTTTCGAAATTGATCGAGTGATGAACGACCTAGTGATCCATTAAATTAATTGTATTTTGCTATAATTAAATTAAAATGTGAAAAATAATCAACTAACTCTTCGTGAACTTTTTCCATCAACGTGACGTGCGGTTGCAGCAAAAAAAAAAAAAAAAAAAAAACTAGAAATTCGTTCAAACAATTACCAAACAAACTATCTAACTGTTAAAAGGAAAAGAAATGAGAAATGAATTTATGAAATTTACGTGCATGCATGCATGCACGCATAGAATATTTGTAATTGCTGAATAAATGTTTCATTTATTTGATAATTAATTGTGACACATTGACAAAATTGCAAATGAACGTAACACTTACTCATTACGAGATCGTTGAAAATCAAAGATCATCATCATTGATACCTGTGACACGATCTCTTCTCTATTTGCTAATTAATGTACCTGTCATGAGTGCTACAATAATTAAATTTATTACTTCAACATTTAACTCATCCATAAATTGATCGATGAAATGATTGTGCACGATGGTTTTCCTCTAGCATTTAGTGCTAATGGAAATTGCAGTGGAAATGTAATGAAATGAAAATTGGAAATTGTGGAATTGCAGTGGAAATTGCAACTGCTTTGCAACAACTACTAAACGATCATCGATCATCAATCCTATCAATTAGCAATTCCGTTGCACAATGCTGCTAATTCTTTAGTGTTAATTAATTAATTTAAATCAATGATTTAAATGATGATTTGAATTTAATTTATTACATAGCTTAGCAAATGTTGTTTAGCTGAGGATGATGGTATGAGAGGGTGAGATTGTGGAATTGGAGAATACACATTTTCTGCTTTGTTTTGCGTGAGAATAAAATTAGGCCAATTTTATTTCCAGACAATGATGGTATACATAATTGACTGTCATTTCGTACAATAGCTATACACACACACACACACACACACACACACACACACACACACATACACAGACATACACACACTCGTAGAGATCAAAGGAGAAATTAAGCAAAGAAGGCACCGACAAATATGAAAATGAAATGGTACTAGCACTGAGCTCTACTACAGCTATCATGCAACGAACTGTTTGGCATCATCCGACTATTTGGCACAGCAGAACTGTTTCAACAATTAAAATGTTAAATGCTTTCAATTTAAATTATCGTTTGTCATGCGCTAATGTCGCTGCCACACTTCAATGAAACGATACGGATGAGTTTCATCATTACTGCAACGTTTAATCGCTATCTTTACAAAGTTATAAAAATATCTTCATAAATTTCTACTGTCACTTTTTTTTTCTCTTAAATTATAATTTCAAAAAAAATACACGATGTATTTTTAAATGAATTTTAATTTGAAAAATAAATTTTTCACAAATTTATTTTCAAAAACGAAAAATTACTGCATTAGTGTTATATTGTAATGGAAAATAAGAAAAATTTTCGTTTAGTTTTAAAAAATATTGAAATTTAATAAATTTTACACTTTTAATTGCTTTCATACTGCAATATTTTATTAGTATTTTCCCGTAATTTGTTCAAAATTCCATTAACTTTTAGTTATTTCTAGGAGTAGCAAATAATTTAGCAATGCGTATTCGTTTCACATTTAAATTTTCAATTTCCAACTTGAGGAAACAAATGAATGTGAAATGAGACGTATATGCTGCATAATCACGCTGATATGATAAGATCACTGCGAAGTTTCACAAGTTAATCGTAGTGTTTGCAAATTGCTAAAAGGCAAATGTGTAATTTCAACTGAAAAGGAATGAATGCAATAATGGAATAATGGAATTATAGCACTTATAAAATTACATAACACATTAAGACGGATGAATTTTGCAAGTTTATAGGCTTTTTTTTTGTAAAGAAAAAAAAAGAACTCCAAAAGGTGGAGAGTGTGAGGGGAAAAGGACGGATCAATTTGAGTGAAATTGATTTCCTAAAATGAATGAAGGAGAATTGTTAGTTAAATCGTTGTTATCGGTGTCCTCAATTTAGATCACAATAAAACAAAACGTCAATGCAATCACCGACTTATTAGACAGCAATATCGATGACAATTAAATTAAAATTTCAACAATGGTTAACATATCTTTCAGTGGGAGAGAAAGAGGTCGGTCGATGGTAAGTTGTGTTTATCAACTGTTACTGATGCATTTGAAATCAATGCAATCGGATCAACGAAAAATGAGCAAAAATGACAAATACAATTTCACTAAAAAAAGATAACAAAATTTGAGTTGAACAAATGGAGCAAAATTTTTTTTTGTTAAAAAAAAGACCAAAATGAATGAATGAGAGAATTTATTGTCGGCAATAATTATTGGTTGGTTGCATTGGAATGCTCCTACTTCAAACCTAACTTTTCTAATATTTCCATACCTTTTTTTTTTCTTGAATTTAGCATAAAGGTTGAGTGGGAAGCAAAGCATGAGACATTTTGCAATGTTTTCTTTTTTTTTTTTTTTTTAAATTCTTCTAAATGCCTGTGGTATTAGACGGGATATTGCTATCATTTTTTCTTTTTTGTTCCTTACTTGAATGGAGCAGGAAAAATAAAATTTGAAAAATTTTACATTGCTGAAAATGAGAAAATGTTCGATTGAGAAGGACAAAATAAATTAACGCTTAATAATAATAAATTAAAAAAAAAGTACTTCAATTACTTCCGCTCATTTATTGCATTTTCATTTCATTTCATTTCTTTCATTCATTTATTAATTGTTGTATAAAGTTGCCAAATTACATTACGTGCAATTTCAAATGGAATGTTTGAGAAAAGTTAAAAGTAAACAAATTTTGCACAACCGCCAGATGTCTCGCCATCGTCTTCCTAATTCGTCAACACTTCATCCATGATCAATTATCACGAATTACTACTCACTTTCTCCCACAATTTTTCTCATTTCATTCAATCTTCAAAGGCTTGGAAGGCGAAAAACGCAAATGCAACTTTATGCAAATCAATTTAAAAAATTTTAATTATTATTTTGCAACAACTGCATTTTTTTTCACAATTTCACACTACAGTAAAATTATTTTGCTTAAATTAATTTAGAACAACTCATCATATAACAGGCATTAAGATAGATGAAATTGGAAAGAAATGACAATTAATTAATAAGTGATAATTAATTAATAATCATAAATGTTTTAATAAAGCAAGAAATTAGGCAACCACTTATGCGGAGCACTTTGAAACTGCAAGTTATTCATTTTTTTTAATTTTTTTTGCATTTTTTTCTACTTACAAATGGGATTACATTTCGAAATCCTAGGAATTTTTCACAAATTTCAATTTTGCGTGAAATTTAAAGCATTCCATCTGTCCATTTTGCCATTTCCTCCAAAGTTATGCTAACCTTTAACCTCTAGTAATCCCATTTACAAGTAAGTAATTGCACAACAATGCTACTTTTTAATTTCGCGCAGACGATTGCATTCAGTGTAATTTGTCACAAAGAAAAAATCAAATAGCAAAAATTATGTTTTTGCTTGCTCTTCAGTTTTTTTGTTTAATGGTGTAATTAGCTTTTATTAAAAGAGAAAGAGTGGGAAAGAGAGCAGGAGAGAGAAAGAGAGAAAGTGAAATGTTAACAACAACAACAACAAAAAGTATTATACTTTAAAAAAAAGTATTATAAAGTATTATACTTCTTAGTATTATGCAAAGTATTATACAAAGTATAATCTTAGTATTATGCAAGTATTATAAAAAAAAAAGTATTATACTTCGGTAGCTTATAGTGCAAATTATTTCTCATTTTTAAAATCGTTCTAAAAAGTACGATTAAAAAAAATTGCATATGTCCACATTGTATATGATGCATGCACGCATGGATGTGAATTATACAAAAGAAAAAAAAAACTTAATTATTAAGAAAAGATAACATAGTTATTAAAAGAAAAGAAAGAAGATTATTATATCATACAAGTGTTAGCGATTATTTAAAAATTATTTTTAGTGGAACAGAAAGTTTTAAATTTCAAAAAAAAAAATTTCACTCATGCACAGTAATTAATATCTATCAAAATTGTAATTTAAACAAAGTTTCTATTCTAAATGAAAATTATTAACAAAGAAATTGAAATTGCTCACAAATAACTCAAAATTGCAACAATTTAATAACTTTTTAATTTTAGGTCAACTGAATTACTTCATTGGTGCAAAAGTTTAGCACTGAAAGGTGAAATCGGTTGATAAAGTTGTGTAGTGGTGCATTCGCAAGCAGTCCTCTCTTGCGAATGATTTCGTCGCATAATTTCTGCGACCATAAAAACATGCGAAAAGTTGCAGTAAAGCCTAAAATAATGAAATATTAGAAAAGGACGTACTGCGGCGGATAAGGAGGTGTTCAGGCTATTAGTAATTATCACTAATAGCTTAGGCATATTCCTTGTGTTAATTAAAAATGAATAAAATTGCACATTATTTTCAAAAAAAATTATTTGCAAAAAAAAATTTGTTTTCGTAATTTAAATATAAACAAAAAAAAGGAGGAAAATTATGCAAAATGAAATTAAAAATTACCAGAAAAAAGAGGGAAATTGCTGCAATAATACCGTAAATGAATGAATGAATCCAATAAATCTGCAAATTTTTGCAACTTATTAATTAATTAAATGTAATTGAATTTTGCATTTAGTGAGGTTAAATCATTGAAGCGATAACAGTAACCTGATAGTGCTTATCAATAAAGCTTTGATTCATTACTGTACAATTGGCTTTTTGTAGAGCGCATAATTGATCAGCAAAAAACGGAGCAGCATTTCCGGAACGATTTGGCTGAACCGGTAATTTCATCATATTGCATGCTATCATCAGTGATGACTTATGAAGATTTCTGGAAAATAATTCTTTCCATAACTTTTTTTTTGCTTCCTTTTTTTTAGAAAAAAAAGGTGCAAGAAAAATACGAAAAATTGCAGTGGGGAATTTTCATCAAATATTTGTCAACACAATGCATTTCAATTATAAATAAAATTTCTTGTGAAATACTTTTTTTAATTGGCCAATTTAAAGAGCTTATATGATTTGTCAATTAGAAATTAGATAGTCTCCTAGATGAATGTTAATGCTACTTGATTGAAAAGAAGAAAAAGTGGATTTCAAATTTCAAATGAAATCTAAATTTTACATGATCACTTGTTGTTCTGTATTCCCATCAACCAATATATGAATTATGGCAATACCACGTGAAACGCTTAAACGACGTAAATTAACATCATCTAACATGTGTACCGCTGTACCTGGCTTACCGTCAAGTAACGTTTGCATAATCTCCTCGCAGCTTATCGCATATATCACTAACTTACGATCAACAGCCTGCTTTTTCACATAATAAAACTACAAATGTCAATTTATGTTAAATTTGAATTTGAAATTAAAAAAAATGAAAAAATTACAAAAAATCATTTAGAAAAAAAATAAAGCGATAGGAAAAATTTAGCTTTTAGCTTCAACAATTCATCATCACATTTAGCAGTATAATCAAATAAATTTACATTTAAATTTCACAATGAAAAATAAAATTTATTCCTATGAAAATTTTACTTGAACTCAATGCTTCTGAAAATTAAAATGTATGTAAGAATGGGATTAGAAGTTGGGTAAAACGCACTCGATGACTGTATGGATCTTCGGTCCACAGCAATCGGTCACTGTTACTCGGGTGGACATTTCGAAATGTACTCAATTCGTAAAAATTCAATCGATCATTTGATATAAATTGCACATAAAAGCTAAGACATTCTAAGGTGGAGGAATTCGCCGACAGAGTAACATTTCGCAGTACATAAAGTATGCGTTCAGCGTTATCGAACAATGTTGCAACCTATAATTTCATTTTATTCTCACTTATCAATCAACTTCAATGCTCGTTGATTGATGAATTTTCATCTATCGGACAAAATTGATGAATTTTTATTTATCGGACATTTCCGCTCATCTCTTATCCTGCTGAATTTTCAGTTATCGGACATTTCCGCTCATCTCTTATCCTGCTGAATTTTCAGTTATCGGACATTTCCGCTCATCTCTTATCCTGCTGAATTTTCAGTTATCGGACATTTCCGCTCATCTCTTATCCTGCTGAATTTTCAGTTATCGGACATTTCCGCTCATCTCTTATCCTGCTGAATTTTCAGTTATCGAACATTTTCGCCTCGCTTTTACATTGATGAATTGTCATTTATCGGATATTTTTAGGTTCAATATGATCTAATAGATGACAAAACATGTCAATGCTGTTTACTTCAGGCAAAACTTTAAACTAAATAAAATGTTAAAAAAAAAAGTTAAAATCTATCCATGCAATTCTAACTTCTATTTTACTCATTAATTAATTATAAGATATCTCTGTCTGTCTGTCTGTCTGCCTGTGTGTGTGTGTGTGTGCGCGTAACTGTAATCTATCAGTGTAACTGTAACATTTAGATGTTTTTAGGAGAGAACGAAGTTTGAGTGTAATTAATTGATAATGCGAACAACAGTGATTACGAGAATGATAAGAGATAACAATTGCACTGACCACTTGTTTGTGAAACAGGTCTCTGCCAATGTAGTAGTATGAGCTTTCCAGGTTTACATTCGTATATTGAAAAGTGCGCTTTTGTTGAAGCAATGGAATTCGAAGTTGTTGTGCAATTAAATTACCTGCAACATACCCACTTACCCATTCATTCATCATCTATCACAAATAAATTATGAAAATAAAAATTTCAAGAAATTTCAATATTATTGGTAAATTTTTGAAATGCATGAATTTTTGCTCATTCGACATATTAAATGTTTTTAAATTTCATCTAACATTTAGCACAATTTCTAATCTCACATGCATTAACGTATTCATTTTTTTTTCCACTCTACGAGAAATCAGTGATAAAAGTGACGAGTTTAAGCGTATCTTTAAGAAACGAATGTAAAAAGCAACAAAAGTATACGCACCAAACATTCTTTTAGCACCGAAAATTAGAACTTTCGTTACGTCATTTTCACGTAAAATGAGATGTAAAGTTAAATCGGCGCAATGGGACTGCTCTGATAAGCCACTGAAATGTGAATTTTTTTTTTTTGCAATGTTGCAACGAGTGAATAAATTTTCAAAACAAATTTCAAATCATTTCAACAATAGCATTTTAATTGCTTAATGCGCTCAGTGCTCCTTTGAGAAGGGGCTTGTGAGAGAATGAATCAACCTTTTTCCTAAAATGTTGTGAAAATGTTCACCTCACACGAATAACACTGCAATATGCTCCTGCATGCGATGACGTCATCTCTTCCGCTATCAAATAGCACTCTGATAAACTGATAAGGAAGAAGTGCCGCTCAGTATCAAATAATTTAACAAATGCCAATTTGTTCAACATCTGTGATGAGTGGGCAAAATTGCCAGATAATGACGATACGGCTAGGACTGATAATAACAATAATAATAATAGAAAGAGGAATAGTGATAATCTATCGATCAACGTCATCGTCATCATCATCGTTATCATCCACCACTTATCGTTTCACATGCTTAATTCAATCCCTCTAAATATGATAGGCAAATTTAGTGATTCTTGTGGGAGTAATTAAAACAACACTGATTAGCGATAACTGATAACTGCGGTAGAGTCAATTGCTAAAAAATAATTCATAATGTAATAATTACTAATAATTAGTAGACAGAAATTTACTACTAAAATTTTAACAATTATTCACTGATAAGGCATTTGAAAAAACTAATCAACACTTTCCTGCTCGAATTTGCTACAGTTTTTGAAATTAAATGCTTTCTTCCGCCTCACCTTTTATAAGTTATTTGCAAATATTTTAGTTCAAAAAACCAATAATATTTTTCACTTATCAAATAAGTTTTTCAAAATAAAAAAACAACCAGCAAGTTTAATTTTTTTAAAAAAAAATCAAACTATTACAATTTAATTTAACCGTACAATGTGGATGAAGAATTGCTCCACTCATCCATCCGTCTCCCTAACTTCATCTGCCTTAATCTTCTTCATTCCAATCTTGAACTGAATGATCACTTCATTGATCTCATCCTTTCTTTAAGCAACAAAAAAAAATCATTGCTTAATTTCTTTGATCCACCCTTCAAAACAGAATTCTTCTCTCACCTTAATTGATAATTTATTCAGTCAAACTCTATGAGAGCTAAATAAATCCCGCAATTATTATTATTAATTACTAATAACAATTATTATTATTAATTAGTGAATCACTGATTTACTATGATTTCATCATTTTCAACTTTTTCCTCGGCATTCATTAGCATCTATTCGTGAAAATAATCCATAAATAATACTACAAATTCATTGAAATTCAAAAGAAAAGGATGAAACGAAGTGAAATTATTTTAAAAACAAAAATAACTCAAATTCCATTTTCCGCAATTTTTCTATTTCCACACTTACGTACATTTGCTAATTACTTCATTTTCTAATGATTTTTAATTAATCGTTCTTTTCCAATTGTTTATTACATTCACTAATAACTTTCCTTCTTTTTTCTTTAATTTTTTATTTATGAAATTATACTTAATTTCAAGCATTTCTAAAATTCGATGCTAATGTGAAAGTTACATAAATGCAAGTTTTCTTATCGTTTTAAATTAGTGAAAAAGGTGACTTTTCTTTTGTCTTCTGATTTTCACTTTTAATTTCTCAAAATTAACTCATTTAGCTAACATTCATCCATTGATCTTTAATGCGTTCGTGTTGAATTAACGGTGCATTAAAATTGGAAATGTTGAAGCCTAAAAGTATTAGCCGTTGCGAGTCAATTCATTCATTTCGAAGTTTCCCTTACAGCCAGTTCGAGCAGACGAACACTTAACTAAATTGAAAGTTTGAAAGCGTAATTTCTGCCATTTAAATTATTCAAGAAAAAAAAAACTGAAAATAATAACCATATGAAACGGAAATAGCTTTCGTGGATCACTTCATTCATCCCTGTGAATTTTATCCATTCGTTTTGCTCGAATAAAATTAACTTATAGATTGGATTGTTTTAGCGTAAAGTTGACATCATCACGTCTGATCATATTAACCCAACACTGACACTTTACGCTAGATCATTTTTACGTAACGTTGATGTCTATGCTGAATCACTTTTACATAAAATTTAACTTTTAATCTGGTTAACTTTCACTAACCTAGTAGTAAGCACAGTTTGTCATTTTGAAATTGATCGTTTCTTCATTTTTCCGTCGTTTTTACTTATCATTTCTTTTTTATTTTGTCATTTGGAGTTTTTTTTTTTTTTAAATTTACATCGATATCTCTAACTCTAACGTCGTTCTCAGATCTTTAGGATGCTTTTTTCACGTCTAATTTTCTTTTCCATTATTTCCTCAAAATTAAGTTAAGCGAAAAAAATGAAATGAAATTTCATGCGCAACATGAAAAAGGATAACAATTTAAATTTCCTTCCAAAAATTAAATGTTTTATTTTCTACCTCAACTTTTTAACCGTCTTAAACGACTTAAGTAAATTTTAAAAAGTTTACGTTATCAGTGATACTATTTGATAATATTGCCAGAGAGTGATTAAATTCGACAGTAATAGCACTGGCAATGATGAGAAGTTGTGCGGTCAAACTCTTTTCCAATTAATATGAGACGATGAAAGAGAGAGAGGGAGAGAGGGAGAGAGAGAGAGAGACAGAGAGTATAGTAATTACATGAGAAGTGAAATTTCTCGGGTACAGATGAAAATCGGGAAAAAAAAAGGAGGAAGAAGCTGTACGTTATTTAATTGAACGAATGCGAAAAACTAACAAGCATCTGAAATGGTTTAGCAAAAAAAAAGCTAAATTAAAGATTCCAGCAACTATTACTATAAATATTTTTTTTTCCAAATTTTTCAAATTATAAATGATGAAAAATTTTTCTAGCCCGAATAATTATCATATTTCCTTCATGTAATTCATTGCGCTAAAACCATTCATTCAATTCTATGGCATATTTGAACTTAAAAATTAGAATGATTAGCTTAACCAGTGGGAAACTTTCCATCAACAAATAGTCAAATGGAAATTTGAAGAAATTTTGATATTTGTTAAAAATTCAAATTAACAATTTCATATCTCGTTAAATGCTTTATTTTTGATGCTAATAGCACAAGCAATAACCTGGTCGTTTTCATTTTACCTCATTACTTTGGTCTAATAAATTTCGTTACACAAAAAGGAAAAAACAAACATAATCTAATCATATCAATTGCTCTCACTGATGAAGTAAAAGTAATAAGTAGATATTTGAGAAAATATTTATAGTTTTTATGAGTATAATTGAAATGAAATTATTGCACAAAATGAAAAAGCTATCAAAAGTGCCGCAAAATCGCTTCATACTTTTGCTGCATAACATTCTTTACTTTAGTGTACTTCCTCGTTCACATATACCATAAACGGCACCTATTAGTATTGGAATTAAAATAATTAAAATATATGAAGAATTTCGTTTATTTTTGAATAATATAATTAACTTACATGCGAAAATGTAATTTGTGAGCCTATGCAATTTCATATCATTCAACAGCTTTCATCGCATAGATTTTCGAAAAAATTTTATGAATATAATTAAATTGTAATTATTATTTGTGCTCTAGCAAATAGGAAACGTTTTAAAGTTTAAGCTTGTCACACATTATTCATTCATTGTATTTTTTGCATAAATTTCAAACGAAATCCATAAGCCAATGAGATTCCATTTTTTCATTTCTAATTTTGTCACCGATAATTAACATAAATTGTTTTCGAAGAACAAAACAGTGAAAAAGTGAAGTCAATTCTATCATAAAATAATAATGATAATAATAATTAGCTACTTAAATGCTTACAAACTTAACGGTTTAATATATGATTGTTACGTTAAATAAAATTTCAGAAAATTTAGCCAAAGCGTTAGCAGCTAATTTGTGAGCAATCGGAAATATTTGTGGAATGCTAAAACGAAATGAAAAAATTGTGCAAAAGTATGGGACAATGAATGCTAATAATATAGTAAAATCAAATTTAGACAATACTAGCAGTAATGAAGGAGGAAATTTAGCAACTACGGTACCATACGACAGCAACGTCGATCTTCCCAACAATGATGAATTTTCGACGGATACGGTAAGGAAAAACTGCCTGTACTAGCAACCAATGCTGTATTTTTAGGTTACTGTGGTTCAACGTCTTTTTTTTTGAATATATTTGAGGAAGAACGGAGAGCGAAAGAGAGCGGGAGAGCGAGGGAGACAGAGAGAGAGAGGGAGAGAGAGTTTATTTATTTGCTAATTTTTCCATTCTATAATTCAGTTTTGAAACTGCCTTTTTACACAAAATAACAAATTATTTTCCTTCTTTTCGAATAATATGCCATCCTTTACTATAATGTCTATTTAGCATGCTTAATAGTTTCATTTTACTTTTTAATTTTGAAATTTTATTCCTTTGTTTTTCTAATTTTTATTTTAGAACACCTTATATGCTACCATCATTCATTCAATTGTTACTTGAAGCAATCAACCTTTATAAATAAAAAAAAAGCAAATCAAAATTAAAAAGTCAAACACAAATCAAAAATTATTTGATTAAATATAGATGAAACAGTTCTTCTCCCACATTATAATTTTATCAAAATTATTTGATTAAATACAGATGAAACAGTTCTTCTCCCACATTATAATTTTATCAAAATTATTTGATTAAATACAGATGAAACAGTTCTTCTCCCACATTATAATTTTATCAAAATTATTTGATTAAATACAGATGAAACAGTTCTTCTCCCACATTATAATTTTATCAAAATTATTTGATTAAATACAGATGAAACAGTTCTTCTCCCACATTATAATTTTATCAAAATTATTTGATTAAATACAGATGAAACAGTTCTTCTCCCACATTATAATTTTATCAAAATTATTTGATTAAATACAGATGAAACAGTTCTTCTCCCACATTATAATTTTATCAAAAAGTTTTTTCATAATTTTTTGCAGGAAAAAAAAAGGAAAAAATTTTTTTCCCTTTCTAACTATTCATCTGATGCATTCAGTGTGCCACACATTTTATCATCATTACTACACATTGCATGCTCTTCCTCACTCATTATCCATCATTTTTCAACCTTTCAACCTCATCGCCTCCTTATCAGCGCTTATTTTGCTCCCTCTGCTGCCACCCCCCCCCCCCTCCCCTCCCCTTCCACACTTAAAACGAGCAGTTTAGGATGAATTGAGGAGGAAGCGAAGAAGGCAACGGGGAAAATTATACAAACTGCGACCCACATATGTAACAAATAAATTCCATTATTGTTATAATCGTCCATGAAAATATTTTGAATTCCTGATTCATTCATTGTCTCATCCACTCACTTATCAGCATTTTCATCTTCCCATTTCCACTGACCATCCTTAAGTTGCGCGCGCTCCTTTTGATGTGTGCCCCGCTCCATCGTACACGCTTATCCATCCATCCACCACCACCTTACCCGCGTTCTCTTCAGAAATGTCGGAAATTATTTTTATTTTTATTGTTTGCACCTATCCAGTTGAAGGTTGAAGAGAGAGAAAAGTATGAAAGAGTATGCGTGTGTGTGTGTGTGTGTGTGGGTGAGAGAGAGAGAGAAAGAAGAAAAAGAACAAGAATTTTTTTCTTTTTCATTCTTAATGAGCAATACAACAACATAAAGAGTAATTTGAATAATTTTTTAAATAAAAAAAAAAATAAAATTTCTCCCATTGATTTAGCTTTCTATTCTTTTTTTGCTTTTCTTTTTGAATTTCTAACTATTACAATTATTTTTTCGATTTTTTTCTTGAAATTTCTATTATAAGTTATATAAAAAGTAGTAGCAAAAGAAAAGGAAAAAATTAGGGAAATTATGAGTGTTTCAGCTTTTCTTTTATTTATGAAATAATTTTAATCATTTAGCTTACAGTCATTTCTTTCAACTGTAAAATAACATTTAGTATTTAAATTATAATCCTTTTTTCTTCAAACCTTTATTTTAAATACATTCAATGTACTTCTGTGATGAGTCCAAATGATTTATTAATCAACTGCATTGATAAGGATAAATGTACAATTTTAACTATCAACCAGTTTAAAGAACAGGGAGGGAGAGAGAGAGAGAGAGAGAGGGAGAAAGAATCATATAAAGGAAAGGCCAATTGTCGAAGCGAAAGCTACACATTTAAACCTGAAACAATAAATTTCTAACAGTTGAAAATAATCATTTAAAAATAATTGCCGAGAGTGTGGAAGGAAAAAAGGCATTTCCAATCGAACATTTCAAATAATTTTCGGATAAAAAAAGCATGCAAAAAAAAACAAAAAGCAAAACAAGCTGTTTTCAAATTTTCCTCATTCATATAACGGTATTTTTTAATTTTAGAACTTCCCAGCTACTTTTCACTTTCGAAATATTGTTGTGACAAGCAATAATTTCAGTCATTTCATTAATTTAAAAAAAATGAAAGATCAATAAATAATATGTTGTTAAAACTTTTGAATTTGCAAAAAACAGTATGTGAAAACTAACGATGTTAAATTGTCGAGATTTTATTTCTCGCTCAAACTGTTTGCAATTTCACATAGGTACTATTCGAATTACTTACTACTACTTTGAATCATTTAAATTAAGTTATCGAATTTATCCATTCATTTATGTTCCAAAAAATTTCAACGAGAAATAGCAACAGTCCTTGTTTGTCTCTTTGCACTTTACGAATAAATTTTAACACTCTCCTTCTACGATTAAACTGTTCAGGAACATTTCCGCAACCAATCAATGGCAGATCAGTTCGATCGATCACTTATGTGCAATCTTTCATCGATGCTTAAAAAAAAAGTTGAAGCATTTGCAGAGATCGGAAGCGGAAAATGCTCAAGCTAACAAAGCGCCGTTGTACAAAAGGTTCCTTTTCACCCTTTTTCTCTCTCCCTTTGTTTCTCCCTTTGTCGCTCCCTTTATCTCTGTTTGTTTCTATCTTTATCTCTTTCCTTATCTTTTCCTTTCACTTTCACTTTCACTTTCACTTTTCTTTTATCTCTCTCTTTGCTTCTTCCTTTATCCTCCCTTTATTTACTTCCCGTTTTATCTTCCCATTTATCTCTCCCTTTATTTCTTCCTTATCCCTCCCTTTATTTACCTCCCGTTTTATCTTCCCCTTTATCTCTTCCTTTATTTCTTCCTTATCTCTCCCTTTGTTTACCTCCCGTTTTATCTTCCTCTTTATCTCTTCCTTTATTTCCTCCTTATCCCTTTATCCCTCCCTTTCCCTCCCTATCTCTCTCCCTCTCTCTTTATTTTTCACATTTAAAATAATAATTATTGAAAATTTCTAGGGAAGATTTTATAATATATAAAAGTTTCTAGGGGAGAAAAAACTCTGCAATGTTCCGCCAACAGAATATTTTGGTAAAAAAAAAAACTCATTTAATTTTGCTACGCGTAATTGTGCAATGCAAAGAAATTACTTATTTATTTAATTAATTGATTAATTAATTAATTATGAAATATGATGATGATATTAGCAACAGCCTATTTTGGTTGCTTTTTTTTACAAAAAGAGTAAAAGAGCTAAATGCTCTGTACTAGTATCTAAGACTATCTAACATCTCAATTAATGAATTATTTCAAATTTTAAAACTATTTAACTTTTGCAACAATTGAGGAAAATTGCTGCTCATTTTTTTTTCATTCCAATTACATTTTCAGGCTTAGCTTAACTTCTTCTTCAAGTAGTGTCGTTGTAAATGGAAGTATGCAAGCGGACGTGTCAGACTGTTGGCGTGGAATTGTTGAGAAACGTAACTCTGATCATTCGAGAATTGAACTGGAAATTTATGATCTTTAATTTTCCAAAAATTTTTCCATTTTCCATGTTTTTTCATTTTTTCGTTTCTTTTTGCAACAATTGCACTCTCATTTTTGCTCTTTTTTTTTTTAGAAAATTAATTTAATTTTCGAAATGTGCGCGGAACTTCGAAGTGTCTTTCGTATAACACGTGGACCAATTTACGTAAGCAAATGTGCGCCGTTTCACATCGATCAAGCAAACTTTTTGCATCGCTCATCGAGAAACATTCATCGATTGGAGGCAGAAATGGGTGCTGTCTTAAGTATGCTTTATGGTTTTATTAAAAACAAAAAAAAAATTGAATTATCAAAATTTATAAATTTCATTAAATTAGCTAACAATGAAACTTTTTCCAATGAAAAATGAAGCAGTAGTTTTACAATAAAAATATGTAAAAGTTATTGTTTTTCTTTTCTTGAGAAATTGGAAAAAAAAAGGACTACTTGTTTAATTCATTCCAAATTTTGCTCGCTTCATTATTTCAAATCTTTTTTCATTCCATGTATTAGTGATAATTTTATCATATCATATCACATTCATACATTAATATAATTACGAAGAAAAAATGCTCAACGCATAATGCTTTCCATATTTTATTGGAAAATAATTTGGTAATATTTCATTCAAATAATTAATCATACTTTTTAAATGTAATTAATTTAATTTTTTTTATTAAAATTTTTATTTCATAAATCTATTAAGTGACAATTTTCGCTTAAAAGAACAAGATATTTGTAGAAAGTTGTGATATGAGAGAGGGAGAGAGAGAGAGAGGAAGAAATTTATTGCATGCAATAAAAAAAGAAAGCATAAATATGAAATATTAGGAATATCTTTAAGTTCATACTTCTTATTTTTTTTCCTTCCCTTCCATTGATTATTACCAAAAAAAAGCACAAATTTGAAAATTTTGTCTTTCTGATTTCTTCAAAATTTCAACTTTTTATTTGGTAAAATTAATTTGAAATATTCGAAATTTTCAGATAATATATGGTTGTCGGCATTATCGTCGTCAAAAGCAATTGTTTGAGAAATGCTTGTTAGACTTTATCAGCGATAACATATCGGACGTTAAGAAGAAGGCAAAATTGCTAAAAGGACGGCATTTGGTGATCTCATACATTCGCACTAAAATGACCGGTGGTGTTGAGTTGGCGAAGCAAACGAAATCAAAATGCTCCAATTGAAATTTCCTAGCAAATAGCATACAGCGCTAATATCATCCGTTAACTTTAAATATGAATGATTAATTGATAATGGCTTATCATATATCAATTCATATGCTTCACACATGCAGTATTGTTGTTGTGTTACTTGCATTATTTTATAATTAATTAAATTTTACTAAAAAAAATTTTTTTCGCTTTCACCTCATTTATTTTACATTTTAATTCCTATTGCATCAATCATTTTTCACGCATAGAAATCATCACAGTGAAATATTTCATTTAGGTAAAATTAGATTGTATATTGGAATATATTACTTACTATATCAACCTTTACATGAAGAGTGATAATTTGAAAATTTGTAAAGAAAAAATTTAAAAAAAAAAATGAGTGAAGTGTATCGTACCGTTCGGTATTGGTTACATGCAGGTCACACCTCTTCAACAATCTTCCATGCTTCCACACAATTCGATGTGGTCAAATGAATTTTATTCGTTTCATCCCCAACACGCATGCACGCACATCCACACAACAGGCACACACACACACACACACACACACACACACACACACACACACACACACACACACACACACACACACACACACACACACACACACACACACACACACACACACACACACACACGTGTATATGCCTATACATCCATGCATACATACATTCACCCACACACCCACGCAATTGGAATTTATTATTTCGGAGTAACTTTGAGATAAAGGCGGAAATGTTTAAAGAAATCAGTAATCGTTTATTTTGTGTAATTTCATTAGTTACCTTATCGCTGAGTGAATTTCGTTCGTCGCTTCTCCTCCGTTTTTTTTTCTTCCTTTTCCCGAAGAGCCTACACTATTGTGTTGTACAGAAGCAGCAGGTACATTTAATTGTACGAACTTCTACATTTACACAATTCACTTACTGTAACTGATTCATAAATAACTGTATTGCAGTTAAACTCAATCCATCTTACTGCAACGAACACAATCCGGTTTTTCGGGTAGGTACTACTGCTTAAGCAGGCATTTCAATATAAAGATAAGAAAAACAAAAAAAAAAAGATGGAAAGCAATAAAAGATGAATTTTAAATTCTTGAATCAGATTTTTTTAGGAAAACGAAAAAAGCGAAAAGCAGTACAAAGATAAGTTTTAAATTTCTGAATTAGAACTTTTTTCGAAAATTTTGCCAAATACGTTATCGTTGACATTATTAATTCTGTCATTTTATTCCTCCTTTTTTTAACGTGAAAATTCATTTATTATGCTTACAAAACAATAATTTGTAAATTTGATAAAAATAAAATTTTTAATCCATCGATTTTTTTATTTCGAGCAATTATGTTTTTAATTGAAAAAGAGCTTACAATAATTGGCTGCTGCAAACTACTTAATACATTATTAAAAGCTAAGGAAAATTTTCCGATTAAAAATTTGAAATTGCAAAAATTTAAATACGTCTCATTTTACGCTTAAATTTGTAATCGCTAAGAACAAATAATGGTAAAATAAAATTTATCAATTTCAACCAATTTTCACTTTTTCCATTAAAAAAAAATTAAAAACATAAAATAAAAGAATGAAAAACAAAAAGAAAATCAAAAGAAAATCAAGAAAGAGGAAAAAATGGAGAAACGCAAAAGTATTATTTTCTACAAAAAATGATTTCTTAGCTTTAATTACTCATTTTTACCACTAATTCTTGAAATGATATTTTCATTCTTTCTCTCTGTCTTTCAAGAGAGGGAGAGAGAGAAAGAGAATGATAAAAGGAAAAAGACGGAAAGTGAAAATCATGAGAAAACTTTTTTTTTTTACTTTAAAAATTTTGTTGTTGTGAAGAATCAAACAGTGAAATTATTCAAACAGAAATCGTTTTAAATTCATTATTTTTGATTGAAAACAAAAAAAAACGAAACGTTTCGTTTTCAAAATGTGCACTTTTCAAGCAAATGTAATGTAATGAAAATGATAATAACTAAATTACAAAGATAAGGAAAGACAGAAATAGAAAGATAGATAGAGAGAGAGAGAGAGAGAGAGAGAGAGAGAGGGGAGTGAAAGAGTAGAATCATTGATTGGTTACTACCAAAATTGATTTAGTCAATTTTGTTATCAATCTTTTGTCATAGATTATTGATGACAATTTAGGTGAAACCATTTTCATTTTAATCACTCATTTCTCACACTTTTACCACACTGTGTGTTTTAACAGCGATATTATGTAAAAATTTATTTTCAGCACACACAATTGTTTTATTCAAGTTTTGTAACAAATTCTTTTAATGATTTCAAAAGATGACAATTAGCTCACTAACTTATCATTTTAAATTTGAAATAAAAAAAAATTAGGGAGAGCCAGAGAGAGAGAGAGAGATAGAGAGGGAGAGGGAGAGGGAGAGATTGTTGAATTATTTCTCGGAATTTTTTCCATTTTTTTTTTGATA
Source organism: Litomosoides sigmodontis (assembly GCA_963070105.1). Taxonomy (NCBI): domain Eukaryota; kingdom Metazoa; phylum Nematoda; class Chromadorea; order Rhabditida; family Onchocercidae; genus Litomosoides; species Litomosoides sigmodontis. The sequence continues at coordinate 3,193,525 of OY718805.1, read as the reverse complement.
GCACATTGAATAATACTCCAATTATTAGTTTGAATTTTTTTATTAGCCGACATTATCATTGCTAAATTTATTCGAAGCATTGATGAAAGAGTGACATTAATTTGTATTTGTTTACAAAAAAAAATTATTCATTCAAATTAAAAATTGTTTTTTTTCTAAAAATAAAAAAGGAAAAAAAATTGCTTATTTGATAAATTATCATTTCTAAAAATCAATGCATTTAATAAAATGTCGATGTGATGTCATATGATTTGTAGATGAAAATGAATAATTGTCTAAAATTAACTTTAAAAAATGTATGCTTTTTTTCCGCAATTTTTCTAATTTCGTTTAATTTAACAACTTTAGTTAACAACCTTTTGTGAATTGTTGCTGATAACTAAATCATTCCTAGCACTATCACATCAATTACCTCAGTAGATACAGTGATAAAGTGATAAGTGCTACGATATGATTGTGTTGATCATTGGTGACTGAATGAATGAATTGAAAATGATTTGAATTAAAGCAAAAGAAAAGAAATGGAAAACTTTTTTTATTTGCATGAAATGCATGATGTTTAAATGAAATTCTTTGCGATAAGCATTTTCACTCATTTATATGTTTAATTCGAAAATTCATCGTTATCAAAGTTTCAATTTTAAAACATTCCCCTATGAGAGTTGCAAATTACATAATGAATGTGAGATGAAATGAAATGGAAAATTAAAAAATTAATCAAAATGCGAACACATTGGATGATCATCATGCCAACATTTCAGATATCATTTTAAAAAAAAAGCACTGATCAAATTTGAATTGTTTGAAAAACTAAAAAGGAAAAAAATGACACAGAATGATACTGCAATACATTTTTATCTTTCAATAATAAAAGTAATGAATGGTCAAGTTATTTTGTGCGCTCTTCAAATTTCGATTTTTAAAGTAATAATTTAAAATTAAAAAAAATTTCTCCATTCCATTTTAGATTTATTGTGAAAATGATTGAAAATAGCAATACGTTCGAAATGACCGGTCATTATGTCATTCCAATAAGTCACAAAAATGAGCAATCCTAACCGTGCGACCAGTAAGCTAGCTGTTTGAAAGTGTCCGCTTATTTCATTTAATAAAAGAGTTCAAACAATATTTAGTTAAAACAAAAAAATTCCAAATTTCAACTCTTACATATTTTCAGTTTATATGAACGGAAACGAAGATTGTGGAGAAAAAAATTCAATTATTTGACTGAAAAAAATTCGAAAAAAAAAGAAAGAATGTAACACACACACACACACACACACACACACACACAGAATATGTTGACACTTACTTTTAGCGATTCCTTTTAGGACACATTGAAACAATTCCGTAACTTCAAACTCCCACAAAAATCACACAAATGCTAAATGAAAAGTGTTTTTTGGAGTAGCAATATTTTGACCAAAAACAATTGAAAATTCATTTTCTCACTGTTTCCTCGCTATTCGCTTCACTCATTTCATATTGTTTGCTTTACAATTTTCCATTTTGCCATCATAACCTTCCATGCATTTTACGCTATTGCTATTTTAAAATTTATTGAAATGTGAGGCAGACGAGAATGCAAAATGTTTGCTCGCGCAAACAGTTCGTAAATTTTAGCAATGATTCAGTGCTTTTTCCGCTGGAATATCAAATTGTAGATTTTTCCATCGTTATTTATTGTTAGAAACGACAACCCTTTTCAATTCCCTTTCATCAAATATTGAGAGATATCAGATCCTAATTTTAATTAATATCCAGTTCGGTAAGTCAGTCATTCTTCCTCTTCTCCCTATCCCTTTTCACCACTGTTTTATCACTGGAAAATTTCACCACCACCACCACCACCACCACCACCATTTCAGGGTGTTGCAAAGAAGTGATGATTACATCGAAATTTCCATTCCATCAAACCCACCTCTGTCTTCTGAAGAACAGAACAACAATGACCTCCGTTTTCACAGATAGCTATATTCTATTGAAGGGGGAAATTGGCGAAAATCTTCATGATGCATGCTCGTTGTCGTAGAATGCACGCGTTGCGTACGCCCAAAACGCTTATATAAAAAGGAAGTGTCCGTACGCGATCATATCATTTCTCACTTGTTTAACTCTGATACTACTACGTCTACGACGAGCTTTTAATCGCATACATATTATTACCGCTACTATCACTTCTTTTTTTTTTTAAAAAAAATTATTATTAGTACTTCTACCACCACCACCACCACCACCACCACCACCACTACTACTATCGCTACAACTACTAGCAGTGCTATTTTTTTCATTTTATGAAAAATTTTAAAACATAACATTTAAGGTTACTGTATATGCATTTGATATCACTGACCTGTTGTTGGCATCTGCAACATCCTTATCACTGCTATTTTCTCCACTGATAGCGATAATCACTATTACTATTACTATTATTGCCGATAATGTCATTAATAACAGTTACTTATCTGCCATCATTCCTACTCTTCCTGCTTCTCGTCTTTCTTCACTTCAACAACCTATCGGCTATTCCCATTGATAATGGTGTTGAGGGTGATCCTGAAATAGAATGTGGTCCTGCATCCATAACAGTCAACTTCAACACGAGGAATAAGTTTGAAGGACACGTCTACGTGAAAGGCCTGTATGATCACGATGAATGTCGCACAGATGCTACCGAACGACAGGTTTCGCGCATTTTTCTTTTCGTCCAATTTTGTTGTTTTTTTTTTTCAAAAATTTGATTGAAAATTTTTGTTATAATTTAAAAAATAGATTCATATAATTTTGCTTTATTTTATTAATTAATAATTTTGTCTTAATCAGTTTATTTCTTTCATTATCTGTTTGTTACTGTTTGAAGAGCTGAAATGCTTATGAGTAATTTCAAACTTTCCTGGTACTGATAGATTTGATGACGAAGAAGAAAATGATTGTAGTGTAATTAGGGAAAATTTTATTTTAAAGTAAATTTCATTTATCTAATTCTGCCAAAACTTTTTTCCTTTTTCTTCAATGTATTTCTACAGTACTGCATAGAGTTGGTGCTTTTTGATTTGAAAATTAAAATTTTAAATAATAGAATGGAAGAATGGCCGAGCAATATCGTTGTGGCAGCGTTATCATTGCTATCGCAACAAAACTATTAAGCTTATCATTATTGTCACGATGATTGTGATCATTTAAGATTGCTCTTATCACCACCATCATTACCATATCATTATAATTACCCTTCTTACTTAAGCACAAATGCCTTCCAGATTTCTTCTGCATTATGAAGCAATGGTAAAGATAATTAAATTACTGTTAGCTGAAATATTTTATAAATTTTCCCACTTATTTAACAAGAAAAAAGTTGTTCCTAATATTGCTATGATTTATCTTGTTTTATTGACATTGCACCCTTTTTTTGTTAGCTAAAGTATTTTATTAAATATAAGTTTTTGAAAGTTTGAATTGAAGCATCAAACCTTCGTAGTGTCAAATATTAGTGAATAATTTAATTGGTACTATTTCAATTACTGTATGATTTGGTGACTCAATTTCAATTAGTGTTTGAGTATTAACACAAGGTTATCAAGCAATCGCTAGATTTAACTATATTTTTCAGGTTGCTGGAATCGAATTACCGATTGATTCATGCAATGTGGAACGATCACGATCGTTAAATCCTACTGGACTTTTTATAACAACTGTAGTTGTTATAACATTTCATCCAAAATTCATCACTAAGGTAGATCGAGCATATCGTATACAATGCTTCTACATGGAAGCTAATAAGACTGTCAGTGCGCAAATTGATGTAGATGAAATTACCACAGCACTACAAACACAAATTGTAAAAATGCCTATTTGTCGATATGAGGTTTGAAATTTTGACGAAATATGATTTTTTAAAAAAATGTATAATTTTTAAATATGATTATTAAAAACATATAACCATAATATATATATATAACATGTATAAAATATAATTTTTAAAAAAGAAAAAAACTATTGAAAGAGTAATTTTAAAAACTAGCAAAAGAGTAATTTTAAGTTTGTAGAAAAGAATATTTCACTAAAATTGCTTAATCATAATTAACAATTACGTCATTTAAAGATCCTGAAAGGTGGACCAAACGGTGAGCCAATTAGGCATGCAATGATTGGTGAGTCGGTGTACCACAAATGGACATGTGACTCGGAAACGGCGGATGCATTCTGCGCGCTTGTACATTCCTGTGTTGTGGATGATGGAAAAGGTGATACGGTACCAATTCTAAACGGAGAAGGTTGCGCATTGGATAAATACTTACTCAATAATTTGGAATATCCTGCAGGTAATGGAATTATCGTTAAATAGACTTGTTACATTGAATTGCTGTGAGTGTTCATTTACCATTTTACAATAATCGAATTACTGTGTTCATTTAACATTTTACGACAACCAAATTACTGTGTTCACTTAACATTTTACAATAATCGAATTACTGTGTTCATTTACCATTTTACAATAATCGAATTACTGTGTTCATTTAACATTTTACGATAACCAAATTACTGTGTTCATTAACATTTTACAGTAATAAATGTAAAAATAATTTTACAGATTTAATGGCTGGTCAAGAGGCTCACGTTTACAAGTATGCTGATCGACCGGAGCTTTACTATCAGTGTCAAATTAGTATATCGATTAAAGACAGTAATACCGGTTGCGCACGACCACAATGCGCCGAACCGCAAGGATTCGGTTCGGTGCAATCAGCTGCTGCCCCATCACCGAAAGCTTCGGCAATTTCACCGGACGCTATACGACTGCTCAAGAAACGATCAATTAATTATGATAATACGATGGACGTTAATGCTGTTCTCAGCACAATTGATATCAGCGAAGAGGTTTGTTTCAATAGTTTAAAGCACACACACACACACACACACACACACTAGCAACTTTTTTTTTTGTTTTAGAAAATTTTGTTTTGTTGTAATTTTTTTTTTTTGTACTTAAAATTTTTAGTTTTGTACATTCATTTTCATTTTGATAGTTTTAACAGCAAAAAAAAAGAGAGAAAGAAAAGAAAAAAAAAGGTATTTTTTTTTTGTTTTAGAATTTTTTTTTTGAAAATTTTTTTTTCAAAATTTTTTAGTTTCATGCATTTTTTTCACTTCTAATATCTCATTTTAGGATTTTGATTTATCACTTAAAAATCGATTGCCGTCGATAATCGATCGATCAAAACCACTGTATTATGAATTTAATGGTAGTTTTTGTATTGCTACACACAATATTTTACTGATCATCCTGTTCAGTGCTCTCTTATCATTTCTTCTCGTCCTGCTAATCACTTATATCACTTATTGCAGTAAAAATTAATGATTGTAAATTTTTTGTTCAAATTTGTAACTTCAAACATGAAAAAGAAAGCAACGAATGCGAATATTCCGATGCAGAAAATTCAAATTTCTTCTTTTTTTAAGTTTAAAATGGGTGAATTTTGTTTGAATGAATAAGACTGAAAAGTTAGGAATTTTCCAGGATAATTCCATGTCTCCGATTAAATTAAAGTCAGCGATAAAAACTTTACAGTTTTACACTCTGAGCTTTTCAACATTTCGTTGGATCACTTGTTTAAATTGTTATTGTTTCAACCAATTCAATGATTTAGCGTGAAAAATTAGTGTGGTAAATTTTGGCGTCAATTTCTATCTGACATTGGTTGCATATTTCGCTCACACAATTTATTTCGAAGTATTCCCTAAGTTTAATTGGATAGAATATGCAAAATTTTGTGACAAATGTATGTATATGTAAATTGTATAAATTTGTCTATGTCCACTTCTTTTTCCTCTACTGTTATCCGTTAGGTTTTCTTTTAATTTTATCTATCAAATTTTAAATGTAATTGCTTCCTAAGAGATCTGAGTTCGAACGATGCCATAATTTCTTCATTTATCTCCTCCCTCTTTCTTTCTCTCTCTCTCTCTCACTTCATCTCCTATCCTCTCTCTTACTCTCCCTTAATCCATAAATGTTTGTTTTTATGTCTTAATTCTTAATTCTCAAATTCTTTTTTTTTTTTAAAATTATGTATTTTTTAATAATAGCAACTCTTAATGTCTTGATAAAATGGAGCCATTATCTAACATTTCATATAGCAGTTAAATTTATTTCTAAGTTTTCAAATCATCAAATGAATAAAACGAATTGATTAGAATTGAAAAATGCAAAGATTGTTCGGAGGTGCTTTTGATTGCAAAATTAAAAAAACAATTAAAATGGCTTCATTTAGCACTTCAATTTTCTTTTCACTATTTCCACTAAATTACAATTAAAATAAATTTAATTTTGAAATTTCATTTAGCGAATACAAGTAATTTCATTTAATAATGTGCAACTTTTTACACTTTTTCCTTTCCTTACTTCAAATGACCATTGACTAATTACAGTTATAGGTGATCATGCTCATTAGAAAATAATACTTTTACTAGTAGCGCCTCTCGGAGTGAATTCTTTTTCTTTCCTCAATTTTCGATCTCATATTTTGTTCATGCCATACAAGCTAAAGTATTTACTAAGATATTTTCAGAGAATGTTTTTGAAACTATCAGTTGAAAGTTGCGCCGAATGTTTTACTCGTTTGATAAATTCATTTGACTTCAATTTTTGCTCGTTAATTTTGAACTTTTTCCCAACTTGAATAACTTACCCGTTACACTTACAGTTTGCTTCAGCACTGTTTTTTTTTCCGATCTTTGAACAAAACAGCGTGTTTCTGTGAAACATTTTTTTCTTCTTTCGTCTTGAAAATTCTTGATTATTTGATAGCGTTTGGTAAAATAGTGCAAAAAAATTACGTAGTAAAAAAGAAAAAGCTAGCATTCGATGAAGAATTCATTCTATCTAATATTTTACGAAAACACTAATTAATAATTGCGAAATGGCATTACAGTGACTTAGAGACTTTGTAAAAAAGTAAGACTGTTTCGTTTGTGTACTAGTAAAATGTAGCAGTGACGTTGAACGATGCACAATGCGCAATGCTTACGGTAAATAGATATTTGGCACGTGAAAGTGACGATGGACGACCGTTGTTGGTCAATCATTGTTGACAGCAAAAATCTAACTGACAAGAATGAATTGAAACGAATGTCAATCATTTACTGTATAAATTATGGGCTCATTCATTTTAACTGCGAACGAGAAAGAAATTTCTTCTGTACCATACAGTTCATTAATATTGTTAGAAGTTTTCACAAGAGAAATCATCAAGAAAATTTAGCACTTCAGGAACAAAAACATTGGTTGCAGCACTATATTAAGCGATCAATCCTAAAAGTTAATCAATTAATCAATCGGTTCCTAAGCCACTTCATTTATTGCTAGCATAATTTGCATTTTACTGCACATGACATAACTGATTGTTGCCGACTTGCAGCCTCATCGGTTTCAATAGCGTTACCTTCCTCAATCCCAAAAATTCATCATTTCATGTAAAGTCTTATTTCCACGCATCATCTAGCCACCAATATAGTCAGCGCCATTAATTAGTTATTTAATTAATTAATTGAGCTTCCCACACACTGTGTCGAGAACTTTTTGATTTTTTGTTTGGGTTTGCTGTTTGCTATGATGATAGGACGGGTTCACGCTGCCTCTTATAGCTTGTCAGGGGCTTCTCCGATTCTGTTTACCGAGTTGCGGTATGATAAAAGAACTTGTTCTATCCTTGCAATTCTTTATGAACGATACAACTTATTTCTTGTTTACTAGCAGAATAATAACTTGTAAAGCAATATTGAAGTTCACGAGTACGTAGTGCGAATAAACTGTGTTGGATAGTTTAGTTCCATAGGAGGCTGGCAGTTGAGCCGACTGGTTGATGGCGAAAGAAAAGTTAAGAAGATGAATTTAAATGGTAAGAATTGGTGGCTTAGGAGGCTGAATTTAGTTGACTCGCACCACGTAGAGTGGTTTAATTGCCTATGATTTAAGGAATTGAGACAAGTGATTGATGATGCCAAGAAATTTTTACGTTGATGAAATTTGTAATCATCGGAGGCAATTACATTAATGATAAAATAAGTGAGTGTGGCATATCAGGCTAAGAGGAGTACAAGTAATGTTTGTTTCAATGAACGCTTTTCACTTTTTAAAAATCTCATTTCTGTAAAAATTTCAAAAAAAAAGAGCAAAATTATTCGACAATGCACAAAACAATGCAATTAATAAGAGCAAAGAAAAAAATGAAAGTGAAAGAATGGAGAAATGAATGAATTGAGGATGAAAATACAGTTGACGTTTAGAATACATGCATACGTGAAGGCTACTGCGCAGCAAAATCGACGTTGTACGAAATTATCGATAAGAAAATTGTGCGGAAAACACATGAAATGTCCTGTAGTTGCGCTACGTAAGCATACAGGATAATCTACTTCAGTGTGACAAACGTTTTGCTGATGAAATCAAGCATGCAAATGTTACTTTTTTTTTTTGCTCAATTCAATTCCAAAAATTTTATTTCAATAAGTGCGTGTTGATCAGGTGGCCGAGTGGTTAAGGCGATGGACTGCTAATCCATTGGGGTTTCCCCGCGTGAGTTCGAATCTCATCCTGATCGCTGGAATGGTGCAATTCTTTTGTGCTAGTTAATTTTGCTCTTAGATTCACAAATATCGTCTTCATTAATTAATCTTCAGCAAACTGATTTATCTTAGGTAATGGTTTTGTCAGGATAAACTTGTCGACAACATACAATGAGTTCTACCATAAATTTTCGAAAAATACGAAAAATTCTTATCGTACAGTATCAGTTACAGTTCATATCGTTGAAAACATTGCATCAATGAATGCGTTATGCTTCAATCGAGCAGCAAAGGATTTTGCTGCACTACAAGAGGAGGTGATATTTACCGAAAGATTACAAGAAGTAAGCAAAATATTTACTAGTTTATCCACAAGAGGAAAAAAGAGGAACGTTAGAGGAGAAACGCTGCTTACGTTTATGTTCACGTTTATCAACATGCAAGAAGGGTTGGTCAATATCACTCGCTATGGCTACTCTTTGAGCCAAAGATTGCCAATTTCACTACTCCAATAGTACCGATTGTCGATCTTGTTATTTCGTTTCTCTATCTCTCAATTTCAATTTCATCGTCTAGTTTTCTAATTTTGTGTCCTCAATTTCGTTAGACATCTACACACATACACACACAAACGTAGAATATATGTGTGTGTGCGATGACGTATGAGTTTAAAAGTTCCACAAAAACTTCACTAATGGATTTGCTTTCAAAAATTCTTTGGTAAAAAGAGCAACTTTTTTACTGTTCATTTTAATTACAACATGAACTGTTTGGAATTCACAATGGGATACTTGGCTTTAACTGGATGAGACTTTAGTTAAATAAATGTCGTGTAATACATCTAAAATGTATAAATATGATAAAAAGAATGATAAACTGATTTCGAAACTTCAGATGTCACTTCATTCCGCTAAACCCTTAACGTCGCATTGTAAATTCACATTCTCTCTTTTAATTGTTTCCTTCTTTCTTCCACTTCGCGGTCTTCACTAATCCATCACTAAAAAGAGCTGGTAAAGTGGGTCGCTCTCGACGGACAACCGCGCCGGTTTTTTGACAGATGGTATTGCAAACCGGAATGGTATATAAAGAGCTCAATATTTTGATCCGTTTTATTCGAAAAGAGAAAAGGACAAAATGCGTGGAAAGTGTAACAAACGTACAAAAATTTACGACCGGCCTGTTGGACTTTTTAGATTCTTACATTAGACTTTTACGACCTTTTCTATAACTGGTTATCACTGCAGCAATTCAACGTGGAAAACCAGTACATGATGAGTTCCGCGCCCTCTATAACATTACTTCGTACCAAATTTTTATAAAATCCTTTGTAATTTGAAGAACATTCTTTTCTTTCATTTCAATATAATACTTTATTCGTCACAAATTAAGTCATAGGAAAGCACTTTTCACATATTTACATTGCACCCATACCCGGTACATTTTCATTCGTTTAGCTCGATTTACTATTAATCGCCGATCCAAAACATTAATTTTTTTCTTCAAGCCAACTTCAGTGAATAACCTATCCAGTTCATCCTGAGTAAAAAAATAAACCAAAGTTCCATCACCGCGGCGATAAAAATTCTCATCTATAAAGCGATTCTTCTTGAACCTCAACTGCGTCATATCAAACTGCGCATAATCTTTCAACAATAACATGCCGCCTGGTTTCAGTAAACTGAAAAATCACTTCAAATTAGTACACTAAAAATCATGCCAGGTACTGTCATAAAAGATTAGCTGCTCCATAAATAACTTTGTAATGGTTACTATAACATGAAAAAAATAAGCTCGGTCACAACTTATTTTTTAATAGCGAGGAGTAAAAATGGATAAAAATTTCTAGCGCATTGTAACATGTAGCTCTTTAAATTCCAGGTAATAAATGTTGTATAAAGTGAGAATAAATATGATTACAGCTTAAGACAGTGAAAACACTGAAAATAATGGAGACTTTTTAACGTTCCGGCTTACCTAGCTAAGTTATTAACTGCCTGCTGTTGCTTTTCTGGTGAAATTGCTGAGAGTACATAAATACAAAGAACAATATCAAGAGATCCCATGAGTATGACATCCGTTATTTGTCCAGTAATATCCCATACAAACGGCTTACACCTGTCAGACCATTTTGACGCGCCCTGCTTCAGAATATCTACAGCCTGCACTGAATAATCGCAAGCGTAAATAAATATTTTCCTAGTTCCTTCGGAAGCATGCAACAGTGGTATTGTGGCATTGCCAGTGCCACAGCCAACATCCAGAACACGAAGTGGATCATCAGACCTCTGAAACAATATTCAAGTACACTCTCCGGAATATGCTAAAGCTAAAACTTCAAAAGTAAGGATAACGCTCTTAGCAATCTTTACTGCTATATCATCCCTTCTCCAGAGACAGGAAAACTTTATGAATTAACATTACTATGAACTTATACATCTTTAAATTTCTTAAAAAATACAACTGACAATGCGAAACTATTCTTTTTTTTTTATAAAAGTGTGTTATTCGTTGTTGTCATTCGCATTTTGATATCAAATCCTAGTCTAACAAAATCGGTTCGAATAACTATGTTATCTTTTATTTCATTTACGTTTCTCAACGTACTCCCCACTGACCTGTTAAACCATAAGCAAGCTTACTCAAATAATAGCAAAATTATTGAATGCATTAACTAATAAGTATGAAGTATTAGCTTACTCGACACTCGGCGTTCAATTCTGGAAACTCGTTTAGTAACCAATTACGATCCATAAAAAACTTGTCCTTGTGTGTCCGGTAAAATGTGTCCCATTGTTCGGCAGGGCTTTCAAGCAAGTAATCAATTTCTTCCGATGCAACGGGTGATTTTTTTTGATCAGCTATCCGGTTACGTGCTTCTTCTTCCTGCTCACACTTCCATTCCACATTATCCCACGCATTGTATCTAAACACCTCCGATTCGTCGTTCAAATAACGTGTACCAAATTGCTTTCTTTGTTCTTTCATTTAGCAAACAGCCCAACCTGCAGCACATACGAAAGCACTACTCGACCTAAAACACACTAGCACCACCGTACACGCACCTCAAGACACCTCAAGCTAAATCTAAAAATTACGAAAACCATCACAATACTGTTTCAAGCCAAAAGAAACTAATGAAAATTTAAATCCCAACTGCAGTCTCATTTCTCGGATAAATGTGTCTGCTGTAGTACGATGATGATGACCATCTTCCTGCTGCTGCATTATTTGTTTCGGGAACCTATTATTTTCTTCCTATCTATTTCATTAATCAAACAAAAAAAAAACAGCAGGACACATTTCTGGAAATTTTAATTAAATTAAGAGCATCATAGTTCAGTTTCAAATTGGACAATTTCAATGTTTATCAACAATTTGATTAAAAAAATTAACGAGTGATAGTTGCATTAATCATCAACACTCTTCCTCCTATTTTTCACTTCAATGAGAAAGACATAGTTGAAGTTAAGGTGTTAATCGTTAAAATTTCAAAGTAAATATGCCGCTATTGTTGGAACTGTAAGTGTAATGCAACAACACATAAATCATTCAACCTGTAATTGTAAATATCAATTCTCTATTTATCTACACACACAAACATATATATATATGTATATATGCATATGTCTAATATGCATGTTTTGAAAAATTAGCAATGAAAGATCAAACTTTTTTCAAATCTTTTTTCAAAATAATTTTGACACTTTTTTTTTAAATTCAATTTTTTGCTCACACAATTTGTTGGTAATCACAGATCGTTCATTGCGTGCAATTGAAAATGAAAATTGAAAGCGTTTAACAACAATCACTCCTCACTAAAAGCAAAAAAAATAACAAACAAAAAACTCTCAAAAAAATTTTGTTTTTTTTTCTTCCTATAATTACTACGATGCGCTTAATTAATATAAATATTTTTTTCAAAGTTATTATGTTTATTTTGCTTCTTATTAATTTCAACCGGTGATTTTTGCACTTTAAAGTTTCTTCTTTTTGCATTTTACTCGTTGCATAATCAATGATCATTTCGTTTGATATTTGTGAAAGTAAAAGTTATGCTGCAAAAAGTGATGAGAGAATTACCTCATACTACATTACATAAAATCATTAAAATTAAAATGTATGAAAAAAAAATCATCAAACAAATGATAAGTCTAAGTTAGGAATTAAGCAAATTTGATTGAAAAAATAATAACTTTGTTAAATTTGATTAGATGATCATTTTGCCGCTACGGTACATTGATTTCGCTTTTCAACCTCTATAAATGTTACATCGTTTGAATTTGAAAATTGAACTATCTTGTTTACAATTTCACCGAAAAATCATAGGTTCATTGGAAGTTGTAAATTTTCCATTTTAATTGTTTTCAAAAATCAGAAAACCGGCCGATCCAAACATTTAGGTCAATCGACGATAAAAGTTTTCTGTTCGAAAGAGCAATTATGACGCACTGGAAATATTAAATGTATTGTCGCATAATCTGTTCCATTCGCTCGTTCATTATGTTAACAAAACATTCCGATTCATTTCAGTTCATTTCAATTCCATTTCACTATGAAATACAATCGTTGTGAATTGAATTATCCTTCAAATCGCTGATCAGTGAATGGATGAATGAAAATGAGAAATATTGGAAATGAAATTAATAAGAAGTGAAGCAATAAAAATTAATTGAAATTATGAAAGTGATTTATCCTAATGCTTCTTTCCTCTTTCTAATCTCGCACGTGCTAAATTAATCATTGCATTTGAATTATGATACAAAATTTACAGAGAAATTATGCTTTTCTCCTACAAATTTGCATGATCAGTGGGAGAGAGCGAGAAGAGAGAGGAAAGAGATGAAATATCTCATAAACTAATAAATTTCATAGATTTTAATTAATTTAGGATCATTTTTTTACGATTCTATCAAAATTCGTTCATTTTTCCTAAAGAGTTTCATCGGATTATTTTGTCAGAAAGAGAAATACATTTTTCTGGAATTATATTTACTTTCTTCACTTTCTCCCTCTCTCCTTTTCTCCCTTTCACTCTCTGTCGCAGGGTGACTAATTTGTTTACTATACTATTCAAAACTTACCTGTATTACAATAAAATCACTATTGTTAAATTAAAATTTGACAAATTTCATCCAATGCTGCAAACACTAAACGAAAAGTGCTACTTTTACTTTTATAATTTTAATTAATTGAATAAGTTTAAGAATTTATTTTACACCAATTTGCTAAATTAAAATAATTAGCAAGAGAAGATTTCATGTAAATAACTGGGAAAAGTGATTAAATCAACCTATTCCTTTCCTACCTTTAACGCTATGAATGACTTATTCACGTATAAAATACGTGTGGACTGTTATAGGTGCAGTGCTTGACAGTATTTTACTGATAGCAAAAACCTTGTTATAATAAATTATCATTTTTAAATTTATAAATGCCAATTTTCCAACGTGAGCTATCGCTATTTGAAAATGCTCAATCGATGAGTCGTCAAATTCAACTTCTCGCAACGAATCTTTCTCTCTTTCCTTTTCTCTCTGCCTCTCTCTTTTTACCTTTCTCTCTCTCTCTCCCTCCCTGTTTGATTTCATTTTGAAAAAAAAGGAAATTCAAATCAACACATTCCACTTATTCCGTGTGTTTTACCATCTTCCTATTATTATTTTAACATTTTAATGAAACACTAATCATTCATTTTTATGTTACAAAAATTCCTACTGCTTAAATTGATTTCATTCGTTTTTATTTTTGACTGTAAATTTTCACTTAAATTTTAAATATTATATAATTAAATGAAATAAAAAAAAAGTTAATCAATCGTTCACTGCTTTTTTTTGTTTGCATTTATAAGAAATGATAGGGCGAATATTTCGTTTTGTTTAAAATTTAAATTGTTAGCTTTAAAATTACGTTAAGCTTTCATGCTTTTTTTTTTCGACTTTCTAATGAGCAAAACAAGAAGAGCGGCTTATTTTTGAAACATTCTGTCCCTGTCATCTTCCTATCACTTAATTTTTTTTTTTTTTTTGAACAGTTAGCATTGTGTGAAAGTGAAATCGATTCCTTCCAACTTCCTATCAAAAATTTTTGCTGTCGTAATTTAGTTCGTTCGTTTATTTGCTTTTTCATTCTTTCCGAAAATCATTCCTTCTTCTCCAATTCTACGGGCCTAAACGATGCTTAAATTTTAGGCCTAACATTAATTAGCTAACTCAAAAGCAAAAGCGAAAAACGATTTTTCTTCCTCAGCGCAAAATTTCATGCGTAAACAGATTCACTTTAGGATTTGAGGATTCATTTTAGGGCATTCGTTAATCGGAAATGTTAAGCAACGATTCTTACGGCGCGATTTTTTCACATTTTTTCTTGTAAGCTTTATTGCGCTTTGTTTTTTTTTGTAAAACAAACAAAAAAAGTTTGTTATTTACTTATTTTACTTATTATTTTTATTTTTTTATAAAATTTTTTACCAATTACATTAATTGCTTTATTATTTATAATTATATATATTAATTAATTGTTTTTCATCATTTATATTAATTGTATTATTAATTTTTTTCAATATAATTTTCCACTTATTTATTTATTCTTATCATATGAAAATTCCTTCTCATATCACTTCCTATCATTGATATTTGATCAAAATTTCATCGAATTATCATTCCTATCGCAATGCTTTTCTTCAATTTCAATTTATTTTACATTCTTCCTATATTGTTTCACTCAAAATTTCAAAAATTGCATAAATTTTAACTGTTGTTTGTTTTTTTAAGTTACGGTTGTAAATTTAAATGCGTATGAATTTCCGCAAAGACGATCATCAGAGTAACGGATCAGAGAGGAGGAAAAAGGGAAAGAGAGAGGGAAACATAGCGAGAGAGAGAGAGAGAAGTGTTGACAGGTTATTTGCTTGTTGTGTGTTGGAAGAGAAAGGGAATGAAGACGCTAGAGAGAGAGAGAGAGAGAGAGAGAGAGAGAGAGAGAGAGAAAAAGAGAGAGAGAGAGAGAGAGTAATCCGGAAATGGATTTCGCAAAACATCATGTGCATATATCTGTGTAAATGTGTGTGTGTGTGTGTGTGTGTGTGTGTGTGTGTGTGTGTGTGTGTGTGTGTGTGTGTGTGTGTGCGCCATGTATTTGAAAAAAAATTAGGTGGTTGTTGTTGAGGAAAAGGAGCAACACGATGTTAATAAATAGGCGTTCATAGTATTTTTGTTTAGCTACTGTTTGATAGGTTCTCTTTTTTAGGAAATAGAAAGAAATGGATGGGAGGAAGAGGAAGAGGAAGAGGGAGAGGAAGAGGAAGAGGAAGAGGAAGAGGAAGAGGAAGAGGAAGAGGAAGAGGAAGAGGAAGAGGAAGAGGAAGAGGAAGAGGAAGAGGAAGAGGAAGAGGAAGAGGAAGAGGAAGAGGAAGAGGAAGAGGAAGAGGAAGAGGAAGAGGAAGAGGAAGAGGAAGAGGAAGAGGAAGAGGAAGAGGAAGAGGAAGAGGAAGAGGAAGAGGAAGAGGAAGAGGAAGAGGAAGAGGAAGAGGAAGAGGAAGAGGAAGAGGAAGAGGAAGAGGAAGAGGAAGAGGAAGAGGAAGAGGAAGAGGAAGAGGAAGAGGAAGAGGAAGAGGAAGAGGAAGAGGAAGAGGAAGAGGAAGAGGAAGAGGAAGAGGAAGAGGAAGAGGAAGAGGAAGAGGAAGAGGAAGAGGAAGAGGAAGAGGAAGAGGAAGAGGAAGAGGAAGAGGAAGAGGAAGAGGAAGAGGAAGAGGAGGAGGAAGAGGAGGAGGAAGAGGAAGAGGAAGAGGAAGAGGGAGAGAGAGAGGGAAAGATGAAGGAGAAGAAGGAAGAGAGGAACAATGAGAGATAGAAAAGCTTTTAAGCTTAAGTTAAAAAATTTTATTGATTCAACTTTTTTTTCTGTTAATTCTGTTTTTTTTTTCTCTTTCTGTTTCCTTTAATCATTATGTGCAATAATGCTGCTACAATAAGCAATAATTATTGTATTAGCAGAAATATTCGTAATGGAAATTATCAATTTTTATTTATGACAATATATGCGTTGCGCACGTAATTTGCGCTATTTTATTATATTCCAACAAATTTTTTTTTCAAAATTTTACGTTACACACTTTGCTACGTGTTCGTTGCGCAACTGATATTGTAGGTAATTCAATTAGTGCAGTAGTTATTTTGTTTGCTTTTTTTCTAGCTTGTATGATTTACACGTATTTTTTCATTTCTTTCGTTTAACACGTAGGAATAATTGCATACTTTTAATACCACGTGAGTGTCGTATAAATGGTGTATAAGCTCGATGGAATTTTAAAGGAATTTTGACGAAATACATAATTTGGTGGAAGTGAAGCCAGTATTTCAATACTATTAACCTTTTAAGAAAGTCAAAAACTTGAAATTTTACACTTAAATTTTTAGAATATTTTATTTTATTCATTTTTAACTCATCAAATTTCCAAGTACCTAAAACAATCTTCAAAAAATGAATCATTTCCAATAATTTTTTTTAATTCCATATTTCTATAAGTTATAAGTAATATTTGCAAATAATTTCTTTGCAAAAAGATCAACAAAATTGTGCTATTTACAGCTACAATATAAAAGCCTTGAATTTTAATTAAAAAATAGCATTGAAATTAAATTTCGACAAAATTTATTGAACGATTAATGAAATGAGTGCAAAAGTAATTGCTAATACGCCTACGTTGCTTTCCTCATTCTCTGTTATTTAACTTCAACAATGTCGCGCGACAAAACTGATAAGTTGTTTCGCGGCAATCTTTCAGATCTTATCCTCCATTAGTTATTTGCATTTTCAACAACAGTGATAAGAGATTAGATAAGGGAGATGAATAAGGGAAAAGGCGAGCGGCACTTTACCGTAATTTCTAGGGTGGAAAATTTGAGGAATTTTAGTCCATTGCTAGCCAAACATGACGCAATGGTCATTTTCCACGTGACTACTACTTTTAATATTCAAAAGCATCATATCATAGCATTGTTTATTGTTCAAATGCTAATCGGTGTTAGGTAGAGTGATAAGGATTAATTGAAAGTATTTCGCTGAGTTAGCAGATAGTTACAACGAGTGATAGTGGTGATAATCGTAGTGATAATGATAGGACAGTAGCAAGAAGCGCTTGGTGATGATAGTTATTAAATTTTAATACAGTTTATTTTCCTCATTTTTTTCCGTCATTGCCAATTAAATTGATAATTAACGATAGTAGTGTGTGGAGGGTTTGTTGAAATTTGTTGATAGTTGAAAGGAAGTATTTTTTTTTTTTACTAAAATATTCATTTTAGATAAGAAAGCAATTTGAGAAGCAACCGTACATATGGCTGTCTTCTGTTTCTGTTTCATTCATTCAGCCATTCATTCATTCATTCATTCAGCCGTTCATTCAGTAATTCATTCATTCACCCATTCATTGATTCATTCACTCGTTCATTCATTCATTCATTCATTCATTCATTAATGCTTTTTCTGTCAACAAAAAATTAGTTTGAAAATTTCACGCATGCAAATATATATATATATATATGTATGTGTGTGTGTGTGTGTGTGTGTGTGTGTGTGTGTGTGTGTGTGTGTGTTGTATATGGATGTAGGCGTATATGCGTGTAGATATGTGTGTGTATGTGTGTGCATGTGTATGTGTGTGTGTATGTGTGCATGTGTGTGTGATGGCCTATGCATGTCTGGGAAGTAGACATGAAACAGGCGCTATAATTAGCACAATGTTTAGTTTAGTTAAGCGAAGAGGTCATTTCGTTTGTTCAAACCATTTGCGTGTAATTTCAAACATCTTCCTCTTCCTTTGAATCTCACTCACTCAATCACTGGTATATTTTGAAATTGTTGCAATTTAAAATTTTAAATTAACTTTCACAAAAAACGAAGAGAAGAGAAGGAAGGAAAAGGAGAAAAGACACAATCCCAAACGATATGCTCGATTATTTTTTTTTCCATTAATTTAATAAAACTATTAATTAGCCCGATTATTACATTGTGTGTGCATGAATGAGCTGATTAATTCATTAATCTAATTAATTTTCGCGTTAAGTCATTCTTGATTATTTTGATGCATTTTCTTTTTTTTTTTCAAATAATTTAATGCTTTTTTTTCCCTCTGATAGATTTGAATTTTGTAACATTTCACTTCTCATTCATTGATTGCCACATTCATGCATACTTTGTTGATGTAAAATACTCTTCCATGCAGTTGTCAGTAGCAGTAACTGGTAATGCAAGTAATTGATAATGGGCGAAGAAAGCAGCTAACACTCTTCATTGCTATCACTACTCCAGAGGGTGTGATGGGAAACCGGCAGCAGAGTTTTTCCGATTTCAACTATCCCGAATTTGAAGTGTGGTATGGACCAGCTGCGCAGGTGTTCTACGCACCCTATAATTACACGCGGAATTATCATTTGGAAATGAAATACTGGAATCCTGTAGCGATGCAACTCTTCTTTTCTAAGGTTCGCAAATCATTTCATACTTCAATTAGCTGTTTGTTGTTGTTGTTGTTGTTGCTACTTCCAAAGCAAGCCATTTCATATTTCAAATGTGTGTTTGCTTTTTTTCGACAATTTTCATATCGTCAATAAGGATGGCAACATACATTTGAAATTTTAATTTTTTTTCAAGTTAAAAATTATTGTTTGAAAATTTTTTTCCAATCTTTTTTTTCCTCATTTTTGTTTTCTCTTAAATTTACATTTTCAGTTTGTTTGAATCATTCATTCACTTCTTTCACAGAAATCACTTTTGACCTTTCACTGAACATATATTATTAGTTTCAAATTGCTTAATTGAACGATTACTATTTTCAGTTAATTTTCATCCTACCACTTTTTGGACTAAATTTAAAGATGAAAAATTTCATTCAATTTGAAATTTATCATCACTCATTTCATGAAAGTGCAAATTTTAGCTTATTGTAATGACACAAAAAAAGTGCTTTGAAATGAATGGAAGGAAGAAACGAAGTTACAAAAGTATTGTAAGCACCAACTTAGTTACATTAACTTACACTTTCATTTAATATAGTCGCAAAACTTTAAATTTAATTTTTAATTTAGCTTTCTTGCGCTGATATGACTGTTTTAAAAGTCTTAGCTCATAATGCAAATTTAACACAAAGGGAGATGAAAGAGCAAATCTCATGAAAATTTATCAGTTGCCAGTTTATCAAAATTTATCAGTAAAAAGCGGAATATTTTTAAATGTGTTGTTGAATATTTGCTTTTGCCTTCAAAAAAGGGAGTTCTTTTTTTTTTGGATCATTAGGAATGAGTGGATTTTTTAACAGTTGGAAAATTAGTTTAAGTTTAAAGTTTTGCAATTGTATTAAATGAAAGTGTAAGTTGATGTAACTATGTTTTCTGAAAAAAAAAAAAACGAAACAGCTGCGAATAATAGTAATAGCATTAAAATACAATTTAATGATATGTAAAGCTAAAATGCATGGCTTAGGTAATATGCGTGTATGTGTGTGGCGTCTGCGTTTGTGTGTGCTTCTCTGTTCGTGTACGAGTACGTGTACGTGTACGTGTGCGTGTCTTTTTCAATAAAAATAATTTGACAGTATCATTCATCGTCCATGTTTTCGTTTGTCCATATTTTTTCTTTTTTGTAATAATTAATAATGTACCTATCAGTACGCTGTTCTCTGTCTACTCTTCCTTCTCCATCTCTCTAACGCTCTCTCTTCCTATACATTTAAGAATATTTGGATATTAATTATTCAAATCCTCTTTTCATGCTTTCAGCAACTATCAATAATAATTGAAACTTAACAGAAAGAGAGAGAGACAAAGTGAAAGAGAAGGAGGGAGAGAAAGAGGGACAGGAGGGGTCAAAAGAGTCAATTAGTAATTGAGTGTGAGATATGGCTAATTAGCGTGCACAAAAACAATTCTAATTATTTGAAAATTAGAAATGAAAAACGGTTAATGTTCAATTCTCATTACTTATGATATAATGATACTAATAATAATATAATAATTATTAATAATATTAGTAACAATAATAATAAACAATTTTTTTAATTGAAATATAAGCAAAAAGCATTTACTTTTTTTTGCTTGCTAAAAAATGTTGAAATAAAATGAAAATTTATGCTAAAATTAAGCAGAAGAAACATTCATTAGCTGATCATTTTAATTTATAAACGGTGTGCTTCATTGTTTTGAAATATTTGTCTATAAAGAAAATGAAACAAATCTATGTGTGCTTTTCGGAAAATTCTTTTCCATTTCAAATTAATTAAATTAATTAATTGTAATTTTGCGTTTAAAATTTACAGCATTGGAGTACATCAGCATATATAGCTGTTCTTTACATTTGCATAATTCATGGTTTACAACGCTATCAGCGAACTCGAAAAGCGTGGAATCTTCAATTACCATTATGCCTATGGAATGTAACTCTTTCAGTGTTTAGCCTTGTTGCAACGATCAGGTGAGGAGAAATGAAATGAATTTTTCATATTTCAAAGTAGTTGTGATGTTTGGAAGGGCAAAAATTAAAGTGCGAAATTTCATTCTAACATAAATAGCTGAATAAACAATGATTTCCATATTTCTCAATTAAAAAATTCATGGGTAAATTTAATGAGCAATTTGTTGATATTATTTATTACATATGTATCTATTTTCATTATGATTATTGAAAATATGAATAATTAAATTTTAGCAAAAAGGGAAGGAAATTTATGAGAAAGCATAAACTAATTGCTGAAATGACAGGAATTAATTGAAATGAAATTTTTAAATTAATCTACTTTTTATTTTCCACTTATTTCAAAATAATTTCAGAGATTTTTCATTTCGCCATTTTTTTTTTTAAAGATTTGGAGAAGAATTTTACAGTATTCTAACAACACGTCCATTTATACATTCAATTTGTTATTCAATTTCACCCTTTCAACCAGCCGCTGTTTGGGCCTTTGCATTTGCGGCATCAAAAGTTATCGAGCTTGGTGATACTGTTTTTTTGTCAATGCGTAAGAAGCCAATAATCTTCCTCCATTGGTACCATCACGCTATTGTTCTCATCTATAGCTGGAATGCTGGTAAATTACGGAGACTGGTTTTTTTCCTTCACTTTTCTAAATTTCTATATTTTTTTCCTAAAACTAAAAATCTGTTTATAATTATTAATTAGTATTATTTGAAGTTTGTGTGTGAATTAATTAATTTTATATTAGCGTTTTTGAAGGTCTCCTTTTTTTTTCCTCCTTTTGTACCAACTTACGCTATTCATTTATCTGTAGCAGGAACAGTGTAATTGTGGATAAATTTTTTTCTTTTATTCATTTATTAGATGTAGGGAAATATTTAGTGATTAATTATTTAATGAAAAAATTTTGTGGTAATTAATAACATTAGTAATAAAAATTAATTTAATAATAATAATAATAATAATAATAATAATAATAATAATAATAATAATAATAATAATAATAATAATAATAATAATAATAATAATAATAATAATAATAATAATAATAATAATAATAATAATAATAATAATAATAATAATAATAATAATAATAATAATAATAATAATAATAATAATAATAATAATAATAATAATAATAATAATAATAATAATAATAATAATAATAATAATAATAATAATAATAATAATAATAATAATAATAATAATAATAATAATAATAATAATAATAATAATAATAATAATAATAATAATAATAATAATAATAATAATAATAATAATAATAATAATAATAATAATAATAATAATAATAATAATAATAATAATAATAATAATAATAATAATAATAATAATAATAATAATAATAATAATAATAATAATAATAATAATAATAATAATAATAATAATAATAATAATAATAATAATAATAATAATAATAATAATAATAATAATAATAATAATAATAATAATAATAATAATAATAATAATAATAATAATAATAATAATAATAATAATAATAATAATAATAATAATAATAATAATAATAATAATAATAATAATAATAATAATAATAATAATAATAATAATAATAATAATAATAATAATAATAATAATAATAATAATAATAATAATAATAATAATAATAATAATAATAATAATAATAATAATAATAATAATAATAATAATAATAATAATAATAATAATAATAATAATAATAATAATAATAATAATAATAATAATAATAATAATAATAATAATAATAATAATAATAATAATAATAATAATAATAATAATAATAATAATAATAATAATAATAATAATAATAATAATAATAATAATAATAATAATAATAATAATAATAATAATAATAATAATAATAATAATAATAATAATAATAATAATAATAATAATAATAATAATAATAATAATAATAATAATAATAATAATAATAATAATAATAATAATAATAATAATAATAATAATAATAATAATAATAATAATAATAATAATAATAATAATAATAATAATAATAATAATAATAATAATAATAATAATAATAATAATAATAATAATAATAATAATAATAATAATAATAATAATAATAATAATAATAATAATAATAATAATAATAATAATAATAATAATAATAATAATAATAATAATAATAATAATAATAATAATAATAATAATAATAATAATAATAATAATAATAATAATAATAATAATAATAATAATAATAATAATAATAATAATAATAATAATAATAATAATAATAATAATAATAATAATAATAATAATAATAATAATAATAATAATAATAATAATAATAATAATAATAATAATAATAATAATAATAATAATAATAATAATAATAATAATAATAATAATAATAATAATAATAATAATAATAATAATAATAATAATAATAATAATAATAATAATAATAATAATAATAATAATAATAATAATAATAATAATAATAATAATAATAATAAATAATAATAATAATAATAATAATAATAAATAATAATAATAATAATAATAATAATAATAATAATAATAATAATAATAATAATAATATTAATATTAATATTAATATTAATATTAATATTAATATTAATTTAGTATTAGTTTCACATAATGGCAGTGGAAGCAATGCAATAATTTGAAAAAGAGTTAAGGAATAACAGTGATGACAGTAGTGATAATGGAATAGCATAAGTGATTAATGCGCTTGTCATTTAGCGAGTGAACTAACAGCGCCCGGTCGTTGGTTCATAATGATGAATTTCTTTGTACACTCTCTAATGTACGCGTATTACTCAGTAACAGTTTGGGGCGTTCGAGTGCCAAAGTTACTTTCCATGTTCGTTACTGTGCTGCAAACATCGCAGATGCTTGTCGGTGTGCTCATTTCAATGATTGCATTCAAGCAGAAACTTACAAATGCTGTAAGTTAGCTCAGTCCACTCTTTCGTCATCTTTTCGGTGAACGGTATGCATAGCATAGTGAAAAGAGAAATAAGTGTGAGGGCGAAACTTGCACTAAATGATTTTTTGCAACGTTTTCAAATTTGAGTACTAAATAAATATTCAAATGAATTTTTGAATATTAAATTAATTTTCAAATTTGAAGTGATGAAGTGATAATCGAGTGGGATTCATCTTCACCATTTTTTTTTCGTTCTTTTTCATTTTTGTTTTTTGTTTTGTTCGTACGAGACAAGGACGACGAGAGATTTCATGGAGTGACTGAGAAGATTATAGTAGAAAATAAACATTAAAAGTTGCATTAAAAGCTCTCGTGAAGGTTGATGAGGATGTGGCTGAAAGTTATATTTGAAAATTTTTAAATTTTCAAATTAAAAAAAAACACCAGTGGATGAGTGAGTGTTTCCATATATGATAAAGTAAATAAGTATATTCGATGTAGTAATTTTCATTTTATTCATATGAGTTTTTTTTTTCTAATCAAATTTGATCATATTGTATTATCACTGTACAAAACTGTTTCCAGCGAAACAGAGACAGTAAAAAGCACTTCAATTGGTTGTTTTCTTTACGAAAATTTTTGATTTCGCTTCGTTTTTTTCTTTAGAATTCATAAATTTATAAATTTAAATTTTATAGATTTGTCAGCAATCAATGGATAATCTTGCATTTGGTTTCGCGATTTATGCATCATTTGCTATACTGTTCATGCGCTATTTCTATGATGCATATATGAGGCCGAAGAAAGCTTCCGAGAAGAAAATGATTTAGAAATTTACTTCAATAAATATTCGGTTAATAATTTTTTGCGCAATAATTTGAAATTAAAAGAGAGAGCAGAAGAAAGAGAGAGAGAGGGAAACAATCAATTCCGACTGTACCATGCATATAGCATTGTCTAAGACATAACTTTGAATGATAACAATTTTATCAACAAAATACTTACTGCAATTATATTACTAAATGATTTTTTATCAACCATTTAGGATCTCACTTTCACTTTTATTTTTCCCTATAATCATCTTATCAATCACAGCAATCATTTAAAGCATGTCAGACAAAGTTATTTTTTCTTCGCATTTTTTTTTTTTTTAAAAAAAGGAACACATTCACAAACATTTTATATTTTCAAAAAAGGAGGAGTACTTTCAACCATACACAAAACAAATAATGATAGAGCGAGAAAATAAAGAGGAAGCAATGAATTAAAGAATTTTTACAAAAATTTATTTGCTTTTATTTCAAGCAAAAAAAAAAAAAGATGAAAAAGGAAGTGAGGAAGAAGAAATGATCCATTAAAGTATTTTACAATTTTATCAAAGAACGAAAAAGAAAAAAATACTTTTATTAAGGAAAAATAAGGGGCGAGAAGCTTTTAGCAATGATAGCAAACTGTCAGAAATGAATTAAAAATTTATTTCTATTGCTTTTAATATAATTAAGTGATCAATTAACTTAATGTTCATATCAATAACAAAGATTTTTTTTTCAGGGAATATTGAAATGAGCGGTACGATTACTTGTCGAAAAATCTTCGAATGATTTCTGCAACACATTGCCAATGAATTTTATTAATTCCATTTAATTTATGCATCATTTTCCTGGTGACTTATTCAAAATAATACATTTTCGTGGTGAATTTAAAAAGTGACCAATTTCATTTCAATTTTAATAGCAGCAACAGCAAAAGCAGAAAGAACAAAGGAATTGTTTCACTTACCTTTCTATTACTATGAATTTGTGATAATTGATATCACTGTCATTTGGAAATGAGAATTGGTGATGGATCGTCCTGAAAATGAAATGCGCACTTTTCCTGATTTATTGTTCTTGCATTCATTTAAAGATAATTTAATTTAGTTTTATTTATGCAAAATTTCCTTTTTTTTTAAAAAAAAAGCAAACTACAGTTGCATAGACGAATTGATTCAATTAAGCAAATAAGTTTTAATTGGGTTTTTAATTTAAACAGTTTAGTGCATTCCATATTTCTTCCTTATCGATTGATTACATTTTGTGACTAAAAATTATTCATTTTTATTCTCGTCTTTCTAAAAAATTCCATAAAAATTTTGCTAAATGATTTAATTTAGTGGAAAAGTGTTTGTGTCTGTTTTTTTTTTCATTCCCTAAATGAATGGCTTAAATAAATTGTTGAACGATAAAAAAAAAACTTCTCTCTGTCAAAGCAAGTTGTCAGAATCGAAATTAAATTATTGAAAGTAAGCATTGCAAGTCATTCTTTTTTTCACCTTAATTTTTCACAAATGAAAAAGAAATCATTTAACAATGTTTACGGTAGCTTTTTCATGTTTAACTGTTTGCTAATATCTCCATGTATCTTCATCTATGTCCATCTAATTATCCATGCGTTCATCGTACTGTGATTTGTGTTACAGTACGATAGAATACTGTATATCCTATCATCTTTCAAACGTTAAAAAAATCACATTCCATTATTTCATTGCTTCAACAAAATTAACTTTTCAACAATCTACCACTTTCTCTAACCATTTCCCAATTAGCTATGTTTGAAATTAAGCCAGGCGAACTTTTCTTTTAATATTCAAAAAAGTAAATTTTATGGAACGAATGAAAAAAACAGCAGCAACTGATGGGAATGTATCATTCAAACTTTTTTTTTTCCTTTAGAACATATTTTTTTCGCATTTTTATGCATTCTTTAATACAGTGAAATAATAACGGAACAATTGCATTTTAATGCATTTACTAATAGAAAATAATTTAACAGTTCCGAGGCAAAATTATTTTGTTTTATCGAAAAGTACATGAAAGTGAAGAAAAAAGTATTTTTTTCAATTTTCTGAAAATTTTTTCAGATAAAAATTGCCATGTTGAGTGTACAAATTATAGAAAAGTAAAATTTATCAATCAATTTTTAAATGTAAAACATATAATGCAAAATACAAGTTATGGAAGAAGACCCTGAAAAGTGAATGTTTGTTTTAACTTGTTCAAACAGCTTTAATCATAACATTCTCATTCCGAATGATTCCAAAATTCGAAGAGTGGAACAAGGATAGAAATTGCGCAGTTGGGTGAGCAGTGCGTTACGCAATTTGAGGATTGTTTGTATATTTAAGAACTGAGAAATTAAGTTTTGCCTGCTATTATATACTTCCGTGAACTTTGTTCTCAAGACGAAAGCATCGGTTAGTTTATGCACTGTTGTGAATGCATGGAGTGTAAAGAGACTTTGAATTTTATTTCAAGCTATGTAAGGTATTTCTGTAAACATAAAATAATAGAACATAAAAAAGTTATAGGAGCATAATTAGCTATATACAAAATGCGACATCATCAAAATACAAAGAAAAATTTAATAAATTTAATATAAAAAAATTTAATCTGACTGAGCATTTGTAGCTTGGAGAAAGAAGAGATTTCAAATTAGCAATACCATCTAAACATATATTGCCAAAAATTAATAATGCAATTTATCTGTTTACGTTTTTTAAATTTCAAATATCTAACTTACATTTTAAAGATAAAAATGATCAGAAATTAAAACCCAGAAAACACAACAATATTATTATGGAAACTGCTTCGTAATAAAACAATTCCTCCATTTCATGTAATTTGTATCACTTCAATTGCCAAATAAAAAATTAACGATGAATTATAAATCATAACAGTCTTTATCAACATCTTCTTCACTCTGCTTTGCCAAAACATTGAATATGTACTCCAAATCATCATGATTTTTATGTTTTAACGATAGTCCCTTGTTTTTTCCATAAATCATTTCATTCAGTTCCTCGTAACAGTCCACTTCGTCCTGTCATAAAATTCTTTTTTCAAAAATAAAGTACGACCCATCTATCTTCCATGATTGTTCAAACAACCACATCCAGGTCACATTTTGTTAACATACATTTTATCCTTAGTAGCCAAGCTGCTACTTATAATTATATCTCATTAACTGAAAGCAATAATGATTACGAGTTGACCAACCTCAAGAAATTTTGTTAGTAATTCTTTCAGTTCTTGATTTCTACCATTAGTAACTAAAGCTGTACATAAATCGATAATTGTACGATGCAATGCGATATCTTCGTCATATAAAATCTTTGGTATAAGGTCAAGGCAAAGCATTTCAGTTTGCGGCAGACCGTTACGTAATATTCGGACAGCCTCAATCCTAAAAATTATGAACGATAACTGATTAACAAATGCAAAAATGAGAATGGGCAATACAGATAATTTCAGTAAATATAAATGAAGAAAGCTAAATATCGATTACAATCTGCAAAACCATCTAAGAGGAAATATGTCGACCTTGGCGCCGAATCGGAATCTGAAAGCAGCACAGATGCAGCTATATTATTCACATCCACTCGGTTCCCAATTTGATCTAAAAAAACCAATGCTTCACCCCGTACATAAGGTTCTTCGTCGTTCTTGACCATATCAGTGATACGCTGCACCAGCTCTTGAAAAAAAACTATTAAATGTGAATTAACTCAGTTTTGCTATGTCAAGACAATTAACTGCCTTTTGCAGTATAATTTGCCTGATGCAGTGATAGAGGGTTTATCAAAAAGTATCTTCCTTTACTTTACAGCAGAAAAACCAGCATCCACACATTACCAAAAATCGATTACAATACAAAGTTTACCAGATCCATTATATCCGTAGTTAATCAACACAGTAAGCTGATTTAATGCATTATCTCTGCATTCCCATTCAGGCATATTAAGCAGTTCGGTCGTTTTCGAAGCTAAAACGGGAATGATTTTATTATTCCATATTTCCGACTTCTCTAGTAATGCATTTAAAACCATTGGATTTATCTGAAAAAAACAATGATTATTCCACTGAAATTCGCTTCATTTTTAAACAAAATTTGGCAAAATAATTTCATGAAATGACATTGAAACAATATAAAAGTAACATTTTTTTACAAACTACATAAAATCACATGGGAGCTATGAGATTTTCGATGATGTACAC
The DNA here is from genome assembly GCA_963070105.1 of Litomosoides sigmodontis. Lineage (NCBI taxonomy): Eukaryota > Metazoa > Nematoda > Chromadorea > Rhabditida > Onchocercidae > Litomosoides > Litomosoides sigmodontis. Next base: position 3,164,530 of record OY718805.1, on the reverse strand, counting down.
GGGATTAGGACAATCCTTTTGATTATGCATCGTCGCTTTCGTCTTTTAAAGGGCGAAACTATTGAAAGGAGTTTATCGAATGAGCTAAAAATGTAAGCAAATATCTACCATATTATGAAGCTCCAAAGTATCATACAAAGAATCCAGTACAGCAATAGATGGATCTTTAAGGCTCGCGATAAATTTGCTGGCTGATAAGGCGCTACGTTCCTCACATAATATAGCCAGACCTCGATCCAAATAGTCTGCCAATATAGGAAAAAGCAAATAGTTAATTATATATATAAGAATGAAAAAAATAGTCTTTTTATCTTTTTGTTTTTTGTCTAACGCAAAGCTCGAAAATTAAGTGATAGGCGAAACCTCATTCTGAAGAAAAAAGAGATCTATAGAGTTAAATCAGGGTAAGAACTCACCTTTATCTGAATGATTTCCTAATTCCACCAAATCCAACAAGCGTAAATTTGGAGTATCCCACACAAGTTTTCTTAACTCTGTACGTCCTCTAAATTATCGCAATCAATAAGTGAAACCGTAATATATGGGAGAAATCAAAATGTAACTATCATCGGTTCCCTAAGAAAAACAAAAAATTGAGTTACAAGCACAAAGCTCAAGTCCCAATTGAGTTAAAAGTACAATGCTCAAGTTCTCACCAACTCAAATCACAATAAGCAGGTTAAAGTTTTTATTAGTTATGCTAAAACTATTACGCTTTTTTGTTACTTCACATCACGCTATTTAGCTAATTAGAGATTTATAGACAATCTACGGAACACAACACAGTAAAGATATAAGATGCTACTTATCTCCTAAATCTTAAACGAACACCGGAACAAAATTCATACTGTAGCATAACAATGACAACCAAAAAAACTTACATAGCAATTAAGTGCAACAAAATTTCATTTCTGATGTGAACACAACACCAGCCCTCATCGTAAAATATCTTCGCATCCATTTTCTTTTGTTGCCTATAAAAATCAGTTCATTTAAGGCTATCAGAAAATACCTTTCCATGAAATCCTATTTTACTAAGCATCATTTCATTACTTGATTTCTTAATTGCTTGGTTAAAATATGACTGATTTCGAATTTAACACAAGTTAAGGTAGTCAACATTTTGAAGTTAGTGATGGATAGAAATCCGACCAAAAAAATAATATGAAATCCCAATTTCATTCGTGTGTTTTAGTCCAAATACTATTTAATATACTATAGACTATAGAATTTCTTCCAAGCAGCTGTTGAATTCAAAAATTAAAACAATAACAAAAAAAATAAAAGGAAGCGGTGCTTCTTCACTCACACAAGTTCAGATAATAGCTTGCAAAAATGAAAATTGATCGACACAATTTTGCATTCAGAAACGTTAATATGTTCAGTTCCATTTTCAAGGCTTTTTGCCAACATGAAAATTTCTCGCGACTGGTCTACGGTTATCACACTTGGATCATGTAATAGAAGTTGCGATAGTCTAGAAATAAAATGCGGATGAAAACATTAAATACATGAAAAAGGCAATTTACAACATATGCATAGCACTGAATCCAAAAATTTAATTGATTGTGCTAGAAATTTCATAATTATATGAATTTCTGTAATTGGTGAGTTGAATTACAAATTGGCAAAAATCACAAAAAGACAAGAATTAACCTCTTCCGCCATACCGAACTTCCTGTGTATTTATCTGACGATCCGGAACTGCTCTTCTTCAGTAGCTCAATAACAGCAGAAGCCCAACAACTATTATATTTCCTTCCAAATATTTTGTCCAAATAATTAAATATGGTTATATTCAGAGCTGAATCTATATTGTCATTCAGCAATTGAAGGCCTTTCTGAACTACTTCTAAAAAAACGTAAATCAAACAACGGTCATTAGCAAAATATTGCTACAGGTGCACTCTCATCTGAATAAAGCATGCACCTAAAACGCATGGGCACTCTAAAAAAAGTTCTGTTATTTGATTTATATCATTTAATCAATCTTGTAGTTGCTGTAAACACATGAAACACGACGGGAAGATACGTTCAGAAGCAAAAATTGCTCGTGATTATGATTCACTAACGCAACTTTCGGAAAGTTAAAAAGAAATCTTCCACATATTCTACCTTTACTCAGCTAACACCTTACAATTCAGAAACTCGAGAATAGATTTTATTAAATTTGAAAGCTGTTCTTATCAAGATTTGAATTAAATGATGTCAGTTTTTTTAGCCCTTTCGACTAAAAAAACCTAATCTACTTTGATCATCAAAATCCAAAAATGTAGCACAATACCTTCATCTTCATAAGAAAAATTCTTTTCCTCCAATTCGCAATAAAGCATAAACAAAGCATTCATAACTACTGCCAAACCATCAAAAGTTGAACAGCCCAAAAAATGCCTAACAACATCTTTGACAAAATCGCAGCCCCATAAATCTTCATCACCGTTCGATACTATCTTAAAAAGGCGATGAATTCAGAATGTTTCGTAGTTAATAAAACAAAAATTCGAACGTAACCTGAAATTCATAGAAAATCATAAATGCACAAGTATGTTTACAATCCTTTCCAAGTTTCAGATCAAATTACTTCATTCTTTCCTTATTCTACCCTTTTAAATTTACAACAATCAATTCATCTCATTCATCGCTCACCTCCCTGATTAAACTGAGATGAATGAAATAGAAGTTGCTTTGATTTGCTAGTTCGTCTGCTCCAAATTTTAACGACTCAATTAATACATCATTTGTTTTGTTACCTGAAATCAGTGAGTCGATACAAAGTTTAATTTCTTCCAAAATTATCTGTCTTAAATCATGCACTGACCTACTGCTGTTAACTTGTTATGAATGCACCGTCATTAATACCAGTTCATCTTAAGAAAAGGTCTCAAACATCCTTGCTTTCCAGAAAGCCTTCAAGCTAAACTTCAAACTGCATTTCCTTCTCACTAGCAAAATCTTTTTTAGCAGACGTAGAAAGGACTTCATCACCTTGTTGACATCTTTAACATGAAAGAACATGAAATGGATATAAACAAATTCAAAAGTTCAAAAAAAAAGCAAACCTTTGGGTAGAGCTTTCACCAGCCTTTCAATCCAATGATCATCGTAGATGACAGGCGAACTTCTAACTTTCTTCAAAAATTCTCGCAATCTATAACTATTATCGTCGTGCATTACACTCCAAATAAAGTCCAGATGAAATCTGTAACAAGATAAAGCTAACAACCCAAATTTCAACTTAGCAGGATCTAAATACCTAACTTGAATCAATTGACCAGGTAACATTACTACTCGTATGTAATTCACTAACGAATGCTACATTTCAGATACATTCCCCCTGCACTTCACCATTGTTACTTTAGTTGCTCGCATTTCCTAATCAGTTAAAACCTCTCAAAATTCTTCCCATACGCATTAGACTATATTTTTTCAGACCGTAAAGGATTTCGGGGGATTATCGCAGCCTTTCCAGACAACACGGAAAATCCATGAGATCCAACAGTACACTACATGCAAGCATACAGCATCATGTAACATCAATGGAACTTCGCATCAAATTTATTATGCTGAGAATTAGGTTGTGAAGAACACGTCTATTTATTCATTTAACATTTCTACATTACAAATAAAGGAAAAAAACGGACAACTAACAATATAAATTACAATTTCGTATACTTCAAGGAATGAATACGAAAAGCGTGCAAATGTATGCTAGATAAGCCACATAAACCACATTCGAAAAAAATTTATAACTAATTAATGAACATTCAATTTGCTTAACGTTAATTTGCAGTTCTATGAGTTAGAAAAAATTCGGAAAGCATTAAGTTTGAAGACTATAATCAAATCTTACGGAATGCTTCCATAATCGATGTCAAATACCTTCATATCATCTGTCTGATATCGAGTCTGGTATAAACTCCGAACTTTCAGATAACGAATCCGAGAATTTCATATCTCCGAAGAAATTCTTATCAAACATATCCAATAGACGAACCTCTTCATCTAATTCAAGCTGCTGTTCTAGCAATTTTTCCTGCCGCTCTGGTTTCATTAATTTATATGTGTTCATCAATAATGCTTTATTGGTGATAGTACTGACATCAAATTGAGCAATCATTTCATCGATACTGTACAACGGACCACTTCTACAGCTGGTCTTCCGTATGCCACGACCAGCTAGTAGAAAATTTAAAATTGATAACTCGTTAATTGAACTATACGTCCTAACATAACTTCGCGCATTATTATATGTTAATAATCGTGAACCACTACGAAGCTGCAAACTTCCAATATTTATAAATATCGGCAAATACCATTGCAACGCATCGCAGATAGGAAGTTGAAAGAAATCACGAGACGAGGACGCGACGTGATGACTGGCACAAAGAGTATGATTATCAACAGTATCTGAGAAAAATGATGATGGCATGAAATCTGGCCTCAGCAACAGCTGATCCGTTGCAGGTAGATGTTTAGACAGCTGGCCTTGCACTACATCTTGATACGAGTACGCTCGATTAGGAATTCTTAAGCGAACAGCATGAGACAAGCCATCCGATGCCATACTTTTGGATTCACTCCGCGTTTTTAGGAAACATTGCTTTGAACAGGGAAGTAGTTTTGCTGGTTCTTTTTTTACTGGATCTATTTCTTTCCACGTATCACTACAACAGAAGCATCGGTATGCTAAACCAGCATCAATCAACCGTTCCACCACATCAGCATATGTTTTCAGGCGTTTCGCAACAGAGTAAGGAGCAAATGGTCCACCTGTTCCAGGTCCTTCATCACGCTCCAGCCCAAACCGATCCAAAATCGCCTCAATTTTTTTTGCCCGTGGCTGTCTTCCGTGCATATTCAGACCCAAATGCAAGATAAATTTCCCGCTGTTAGCTCTGGCAAACAAGAAGTTATACAATGCTCGTCGTAATCCTTCCAAAGACAAACGATCACTACTGATTCGTACCACCAAGCGAACTTCTCTGGCAGTTTCCGAACATTGAGATAAACGACGCATCCTAAAGCAAAATTTCTGATTCTAAGTGAAAGACTGAAATTCGTAACTATCCTAATTTTGTCAGCCAAACAAATCAGTTACTTAATTCCCACACAGTTTAGTCAGAAGAATATTAATAGTTTTATCAATGAAGAATGGATATGTAACTACAAATCTATTTTTTACAACCTCGTTCGCAAAACTAATGAGCTGGATTTTAATCACATACGACCGTTAACCCAATAATATCTCAATAAACCTCATTCAACATTAGCCTTCTTTGAGGGAATAAAAACATACCTAACAGCAAAACACATACTCTACGCAAAAAATAATAAAAAAAAACTGAAATCACATGAATATCTCAATACATAAATTCGAGAGCAATCACTGACATGTTAGTTAGTGTAGAAAGCTTCTTAAGGCCGCAACCAAGAATCGTGGATTGAACTTAAAAAACTTACATATGCATCAAGTCCACCTAGTCGAACTTTTCCATCATAGTCGCGGCATATTCACCAATTTGATCTAAAAACGAAGACAGAAAAACGTAGGTAGCTCTCCAGAAATTTATTGGTAATACGAACGTAAAAAAACAGCCATTTCGATACTGGAGTACCTTTCTAATGATTTCCAACCCTTCAATGAAAAATTCCTCCGAACAAAATTAAAAAAAAAATTCTACCACTAAAAATAATGTTTGCTGATTAAACTACAGTTATGTAAGAAACAATTGAAGACAATACACGCATTTTTAAAAACAGCCAACTTTATTTCATTTTATAAATATGCCAAAAATAACAAATGTATGAAGACTAGCAACTTTATTACAACAAGCTTTCATAAACAAAAGAGTTTTTTTGCCTACCAGAAGAGTACGAAGCAGAAAGAACACCTTACATTTCACAACGAATTTCCATATTAGCATCTTTTCTTGTTTTTAAGTCATTATCAGTCTCTACAAAGTGAAGATAAAGCACAACAACAAAATCAAACACCATTTTCCGCAAGTTAAAATTCATTTTCCTACCTACAAATTGCGTGGTAAGCATGAAGTTAAAATTCGAGACGATGCAAAGCATTGCTTATTTTTTATTAAAAGTGGAATCAAATGGAACCTGTCATGCTTCTATTGACTTATAGAACTTAAAGACAGCTAAAACATCAACTATAAATCGCCATCATAATATTCGAGTTAACACTCACACAGTTCACTTGTACAACCGTAAATTAGTACATCAGCATGACAGAGTAAGATATTTTGTAAGCTGTTTGGAACTATTTGGCTTTTTCTTCTTCGTTGCTGATTCAGATATTCTCATCGGTAGTTTTCTTTTCTTGCTAATTTTTCCTTTCACCTAAAAGGTTAAAATTTTTCCCTTTATCTAAAATTAAGAAAAATTTGAAAACCAGTCCAAGAAATTAAAAGCTGAAATGAAAATTTCTTAGCGTTTACTTGAGCCTTCTTCATATTCGCATCTCTTCGTCGAATTTTAGGTCCCAAATAAGAAGGAAGAGGCCTTTGTCCACCAGCCGAAAGATGCTTTTTTGTTTGCTCCAAATCCTGTTTATTCTTACCATTAGTAATTTGTTCATTACATGATTGGTTGTACTGTGATTTTTTTAATCTTGACTCACGAAGTCGAAGAGCAGCCAAGTTTTCGATTGAAAACTCAACAATCGGTCTCTGTAAGTATTAATAAGTTTCAAATCGCGGGTAATGTAGAACACTCAAAATGATGCATCGCACATTTCCAATTTTACACGAAAATAATCGCACGCTACTTACCAAAACCATATGAGCAATTTTCAAAATAAGTAGCTTTTTAAGTTCTACGCTTTACTCTGGTAAAAACTTCAGTTAAAAAAAACCTGTTCCTTAGTGAATATGTCTGGATTATTATTTAAGTGCTTCATAGCTGATAAGGCATCCTGATGGTTCAAAAAATTGACAAATCCAAAACCTCGAGATAAAGCTTCTCCAGAAGCACTTAATTTACTTTTATCTCGCCAAATCCGACACTGAAAGTGATGCAAATGTATTAACAACTTTACTGAACTCACAACATTATGATGGGCTAATGTATTACTGAAAGCGAAAGAATGTTTTTTAACAAAGTGAGCAAAAAATGACGAGGGGCACTTTAGACAGAGCGAAGTTGAATAACTTGAAGAATCAATATTTTTATATTTTTAAATTCAAAAGCTTCATTTATACTTCATTTATTTTTGCATCAGGATTGCCAGCTGCAATAAAGCATATCGATCTGAGAGCTTTATCAGTTAAAGATTTCGGTAAATTATGAATAACCAAACGCGTCGGAGACACAAACCTGCAAGTCCAGATTCATTGATCAACTCTATTAGGGCTAAATTTTATTCTTCTAATCCTGAGACCTTGACTCAAATCAGTAATAAGGATATATTCAATTATATAGAACTGTGGTTCATGAGGTAAGATAGCAAGTTTCCTGGTAGGCCTGCCTAATTTCCTATTTGTCATGTACAGTTAGAAAGTTTTTTAGCCTACAAAGCGATAATTAATACTGGCAAGTAAGTGAAACGGATAATATGAAAAAAATATTGCATATTAAAGTACGTAAATCAACGATAAACTAGAACTTTCATAGTGCAACTATGAAAGTTCTAGTTTGTCATTGATTTGGACATTTTGGCATAATAAAACTTCTCTTGATGTAATAAAACTCAATGAACATGTACATATGAAGGTTCTTTAGCTTTTGTCGTGCAGCTACTGCCAAACGTGCACGCTTTTCGGCATCTGCTTCACTCATACCCGCCGCAGCAGTTGTACCAGGTCGTATAAAGCCAGCACGTAGAAGGAAAAGATTCCGTTTGTCTTTTGGCTTTTTTGTTAGCTTGTCCTTTAAAAAAAAAGTGCTATTTATTACAAATGTAATAAGTGCAATAGAATAATGTGCTGAAAATCATTTTTCTCAAACAGTTATATGCATTAGAAACTACCTTACAGTAAATATAATACCACTAATCACCACCAAAAAAAAAATAAAAGGCAAAGGAAAAGCAAGCACTACTGAAGAGCGAAATCAAAAAATGTCATCAGCATAACTTTCCCATTAGTACCTCCCGTAACAAAGCTAACTTCTAAGTCAATTAATACCTTTTCAATTTTTGCTGCTTCACTTCTTGGAAGTGCCTGATGACCAAAAATTCGACGACCGCCAATTGAAATGCCAGGAGCCTAAAACACTGCCATCAAAATCTAATAACAAAACGGCAACCTGCTCCTACGAGCCAGTAAAAGCAACCGTTATAACCAATACTAGAAGACCTTATTCAACCCATATCATTAGGAGTAGTTCAATTACTAAGTTTTTTTTCGAATTACTACAAGAAATCAACACTTACCTGATTCATAGCTAACAGACATTTCTTTGCTTCATCAGCTGCTTCAAAATGTACAAAAGCAGTTCCCTTTGGATGTCCACTACCAGCGTAGCAGCAAAGAATTGCCAATGAAATGTTCCCAAACTTCGACAAGGCTTCCTTCAAGTCTTTATCCGTTGTTTCGTATGATAAATTTCTAAAACAGACATTCCAGAACGAAATTTCAAAAATATACTGAATTCAAACTTTTGATAATTTTTCAAAAAAAAAAAGAGTGACTCCGAACAGCCAACTTCCATCCTCCCATGTTGCTGAATCAAAATGTTTCGCTGAGAAGTTACCACAACATTTCAATTTGTTATTCACGATATTTTTACCAAAACACCAAACTATTAACCTAATGAATATGACACGCTCTTCTAATATTGCTTTATCCTCTTTGAATTCTCGTCCACTTTGTTTTTCCTTTCCTTCAACTTCGTAAGTACTATCACCAGATAAGTCCTCGCTTGGCACTTCTTCCTTGATCTCACTGTTGCCTCCTTCACTCTCAACAATACTGCCATCGTCCGACTCAATCTCTTGTTTGATTTCTTCTTTAACTTCTTGATTCCTTTGCTTTCCTGGAATAACATGAATTTCATAAGAGTAGCTTTAGCAAATTCAGTTAGAAATTCTATTCGTATGAACCCCTCAAAGATTTAGAACAGCAAAATAGACATCAGGGAATATTTCGTTCAAACTTAAATTCATATAAGGTTTATAAAACATAAACATATGAGCCTTTAACACAAAAAAGCAAAGGCAAACCTTCATGTACAGCCGTCTCATAGGTATCTTTTGACAAAGCCCAATCGATCGCTATTTTCCTTCCAAGTATCTTAAAAAAAAAATTGTTGCCTTTATCCTTTTCTGAAGACATACCAAAGATTTTGACGAAAATTGCTTCCAAATAAAACAACTAATATAGTGCGGGATTGTTTTAATTGACCTCAGACATATTTAATTTCTCAATGGATTTCACAGCATCATGACGTTTCTGGAACTGGATAAACGCAAAACCAGCACATGAATTTGGGAATCGTTTATCTTTGCATTTTGGTAAAACTATTTCACTGCATGGACCAACATCACCAAATACCGCTTTCAAATCTTCCTGTGTCGTCTGGAAAACAAGAATAAAGGACTGAATATGGATATCTCTCAACATCATAGAATATTTTTGTCCTCTTCACTTTCAACTAGGGAAAAAGCCAGTTACACGAATGGATCAGTTACACGACGCTAAAAAATGTAAATGTAAAAAGCTGGACCATGTTATACTAGCAATTACAATATTCTTAACGAAAACAGATATCGCAGTTAATGAGCATGCTTTAACTATATACCAATAACCTTTACCATGCATTGCAGTAAAAAGTTCTACTTGTCAAATAAGTTTTGCAGAAATGAAACTCAAACTTAAGACATCCACCTTAAATGGTAAATTGCGCACAATCAATCGCCATGACTTGCACCGTGAATCAGTCCTAGCATCATTGCTATCTTGATCACATCCTTCAGTTTTTATCACGTCAAATTTGGGTGTGTTCCGCACTTCACTCTTCTCATTCCTCATCTCCCCAATATTCCCGAAATGTAAAGAATTTTGGTTTTTGCCTCTCTTCGCAGTCATCTGTAAATGAGCATTATCAAAAGCTATCGATTGTCGCAAACATTTTTCCTTCAGGAGAGATGATGCTCTTCGGGTAGACTGTAACATGTCTATTATCATCTATTTCAACAGTTATCACTAAAACATCAATGATAAATCTTAGGTAAAAATTTTCATACAACATCCGGCAAAAAGAGGTTTCAAATTAAGCGTGACACGAGACGTTTCAGATCTACTTCAAGTAAAGCTGTATAAAGTCAGAAAATTTTCACGCAAGAATGCTTCACTATTACTTCCCTAACGCCCGTCTCCTCCCCCACTTTGCTATCCCTGTAAAACACACGCAGAACTGAAAACAAGTCTAGATTTTTAACCCAATCAAAACGAGACTCCTGATCGGCCGCATTACAAAACAGTTCTCATCGGAAATGCTGTAGGTTTCACTTTCAATTGGAAGTGTTTCTTGCGAAAGTAGGTATTGGGGTTGAAATGGATGCGTGCATGTCGTACGTGATAAGTCGAAAGATGTAATTAAGAGATGATAATTAGAAAGGCGTGTTTTTTGCACAGCGAAAGAAAGCAATAATTGATAGAACTCATTTTAAAACAAATTTGTGCATCAAATTCGTTGCATGAATAATAGAATGATCTTTTCCATCGATGTTTTGTAGCATATGTGATCCTGAGATATGTAAGCTTATGGTGTTTCTAAAAAAGTTTTTTTCCCACAACTATTTTCAGTTCAAAACTGAACATGGGTATTTTAAGTTTGAAAGTCGAATTTTCTGGTGGCGTAGAATCGTTGTTCGACATGCAAAAGGAATTGAATATGAAAGTTCCAAATGATTCGGGACCATTGTCTGTTAGTGATTTGATACGATATATTAATGATACAATGATACCAGACAAGTCAAGATCTCATTTGCTGGTGGATAGCAATGGCGACTGTGTCCGACCGGGAATACTGGTGCTTGTCAATGAAGTTGACTGGGAGCTGTTGCAGGGACCTAAAACGATCCTGGAGGATGGTGACGTCGTTTCATTCGTTTCTACTCTACATGGTGGATGAGATAGGCTTCCTTTGCGTGTTTATATTTTTGCAGTAAATTTTCTAATTGAATTCAATTGTGTTTGCACATTTTTCGCTTTTGGTACTTGTTATTACGGTCCCTATGTGTAAAAAATCAGAAATTATTCATTACCATATGTGTTTGTGTTGTGATTATACAATCATATCATAGTCTGGTATACTGTGTTGCATATCAGTTGTGCCATATGGCGCATTGTGTTGCTGCTATTTTGCTAGATCCAGGATGTTCATAAATCATGAAGTAGCAAAAAAGCCATTTGACAAACCAGATACTGGTTAATACTCAGCTGAAATTTGAAATCGAAGTTTGAAAGGTCGTCTTCATGTTTTATTCATATTCACGTCCAGTTGATTTCAGAGCTTTTTACGCGTAAAAATTTCCGGTCTCAGAAAGCGGACTTTTTTGCACAACTTGTAGTGCTATGGACGTTGCAATATTTGTTTTATTTTTATAGTGCTCAGTCTTACTTTCGTTGTCATTATTACCTCGTAATCGTGTAAATTGGATATAAATACATAATTCCTCATTGCAGTATGTTAGCAGAATTTGAAACATGAGCAGTAGAAATGGAAATTCTAGTCGAAGTATTTCATTGGTTCAGTACAAGTAGAACGAATGTTATTCGAGATCATAATAAGAGAAACTTGAAGTTTAATTTGAAGCACATAACATTTTAGGATCGCAAAATTTATCCTTTATAGAAAAGTCCTATATAAAAGTGTGGTGTTAATTAAAAGAAAGATTAAAGACTGGATAGAGCAGTATAAATGGCCACAGACAAAAAATTAAATTTGCTCCTCAATCTGTCAGGTTTAAATTAAAGCTAAATCCAATCTGCTCTTCGCTGGTCGCCATGATGCAGTATGACTTGAAATATGCCGTCCAAAGTTACAGTGGAAATTGAACAGCCGAAAATGAAAATATGAAAAAATGCAAATCTCGCAAAATGCAAAAAATAAAAAAATAAAAATGCAAACCAAAATCTCGCATAACGAGAAAAAAATGGTTCAAATTTCTTTTGGACACGAAGATTTCACTTGTTTCTTTGTGATTTCAAATATAAATAAAATTCTTAGTGGCTATTTCGTTTACTCATTCTAAATTAAATTTTTTTTTGCTTTGTTCTCCCGTGGTTGTTTTGCTGCTAAATGTTTATTAAAAACTTAAGTACTTATTTGATGTTCTACTTTAATCTACTTCACATTAAACCGTATCAAATCGCAACAGGATACATCTAACTCATTCTGATGTAAATCTGTTCGTAATTTATTCAAGCGTGTTTCGTTACTAGTTGGTTCGAAGTTTAATTGCAATACCTGTAATTCAACTGTGCGACAGCACTCTTTTTTTTTGTTTTCTCTTTGCAATTCCCGGTTTACTATCACTGAGCATCGTGTTTATGAAAGGTTTCGTAGAGTATTTCTTGATTATGGGTCTTTAGCTCAATTTTAGATTTATTAGGTGCTTGTAATAGTTGAAGTAATTCGAGATCATGTAGGGGTCACTGAGAAGGCTCCACATATGTTGCACTCTATGAATTTTATGCTTTTTTTTTCTTCATTTGAGAAAGCTTTACACGAATGTCAAGTGTTATTCTACGGCGTAGTCGCAGACTTCAAGAAAAAAAGGATGTGGAGTTGAATAGATCATTGGCTGCTACGGACTTCTCTACCAGCTCTATCGCAAATTATAGTAAGTTGTTCAGTGTGCTGTCTGATGTATTTAGCAAAGGAATATACGCAGTGATTGTGGGATGAGCTTACTTAAAGTTAAAATTAATGAGGTCGAAATGAAATTTTAAATGGTTCTTTCAATTTGTGTCCCACTTAAATGACAGTAAATTTTGGAATTGAAGTGGCAGTTTTCATTTAAATTGCCATGAATTTACAAATTTGATTTAACAGAGATTTGAAGTCTAATGTTTTCTAAATTCATTTTAGCCAATCTTCACGATTTTCTAGGTACCTCACGGAAGGATACTGCTACTTCTCTTACAAAGAACACGAGGAAACGGGAGGGAAATGTTTCCACTTCTAAAGATCAAGTAGTGAATCCTATAGTGGAGCAAGCGGATGAAGTTAAACATAGCAAACAAGATGAAGAATTGAAAAATAGAATTGATACTAAAACTGCAAAACGAAAACGACGATCTGTAAAGTTGATAGATAGAACTAGAGATACGGAGGGTGAGTTTTCAGAATTTTTATGATAAATTGAATGATCACGAATTTTTTGCTTGCAGGCCATGACTGTTAGACATTCTGCCACGCAGTGATTTTTGCTGTGTCACTTTCGAATGCTTTCAGGTTCTACGTCGAAGAAAAAGAAACTAGATAAAAGCAATAAGTGTGAAAAGTCGAAAACTACATCCGGTTTACCGTATGATGATGAAAGTTCTAGTTGTTCGGATGATGAATGGGAAGATGTAGATGAGTTCGATTTCCGTAACGCTGCTTTGCCACCAACTTCTTCAATTGAAGTAACAATCAAGAAATCAAAAATAAAAGTAAAACCGGTGGAAACGGTGGGAACTCGAAGAGCACGTTACATTAAACAAAATGTTAATCAGAAACTTCGCGAACGGCAGATGAATTGTCACAAGGTTTTTTTCTCGGTATTTTGGTTATAAAGAATAAAGAGAAATAAAGGAAAGAGAAAAAAGAATCCCTGAAAATGTCATAATATGTTGTTAGGTTTTTTAGTTTCTAATAAATATTCGTTTGTAACATTTCTTTCTTGTAGTTCAATATGGTTGCCATCAATGTTCGAATGATTTGCAATTTTTTTTAGATGCACTTGCTTTGTTACATTGCGCACTTGCGTGCGTTGATGTTCACATTGCTGCATGAACAGGATTTGATATCAATGTGCTTATCAGTAATACCCGAACAACTTGTATCAACAGCGTGTTCTGGCTTTGATATTGCAGTAGCAGAAAAATTTCTTCATTGGTTCAAGACAACATATCAACCAACTGGAAAAATTTGTACAGCTAAGGGTGATTTCAGCGATTTTCAGGTTTTATTTTCTTTGAATTAAAAAACCATCTCGTTAGCTAACTTTTCCCAATCAACACAAATTGTTGGGGAGTTCTTCATGTTACGAATGGCACTTAATAATTATTATGATGTACTAATAATGTGATGTAAATTGATTTAAAGAACTTAGCTGGTTTTTTAGTTGCATCGGCTAGAAGAATTAATTGCTGGGAAATTGTATGGAAGCGATAAGGATTTGGCATCTGTAAGGTTTATTCAGAAATGATTCAAGAATATTTGTTTTCCAACAATTTTTGCTGTTTAGAACTCAAGAAAAATACAAAAGTAATTTTAAATTTTATTTTTACTAGTAGCTTCCATATTGCACTAACTACTCATATGGATGCATTTTAATAATGAATGGTATAATAGGCAGTCTGAATAAGCTTTAAGCTTTACTTATTGTCTTGTCAATGAAGGTAATGACAAGAAGAGTATTAGCAACAATAATTAGCTTATTTAAATTCGCTGTATTTTAATTTGTATTTCATAACTAATTTTCAGCTCGTGTTTTTGAGTCTCATTGCTTTGAAACAAACAGCTCGCATTTGCTTGTCCTGTCAGCCAATACCATTCAAACTGGTGCTCTTTTTTTCTTACTCCGTAAATGAACACAATATCATGATTTCAGTAGTGCAAATAACATTCATTTACGTGTATGTTCAAAATACGACAATTTCAGACAATGCGGCAACAAGCTTTGCAAGTGATTGAATCTCTTATCAATTATTATGGATCAAGAAAGCTTACAGCTAACGACTATATGGAATGGCCAGAAAAACTGGAAAAAACAGTTGAAAAAATTGTGCTTTTCGACGAAAAAAATCAGAGTGAAAATGATTGTGATTCAGTTGACAAGATGAATGTAAAAAGGGATTATTGGGTGGAATTTTGGAATGAAAACTCACGTTGCTGGATATGTAATATATTCTTCTCATTAAGTATTGGCTTATAAAGCAGAGTTCAACACAGATGTATTCCCATGTTGAAAACTTATTAATTGCATGGAAGTTCAATATCTTTCAGCCAGTTATCTTTACCGGATTTTAGGTTTGGATCCGTGGACTGGTTTAGTTAATAAGCCGGAGACAGTGGAAACTGATGCTACTTCTCCCATGCATTACGTCCTCTGTATTGATAATGGTAAATTTCATGGCTTTATTTTAAACAGTTTGATCATGTTTCCTTATAGCATTACTTGTTTTATAATACAAGATTGAAGTTTCTATCCCAAATGAACACAATAGCTTCTATAATTTATACTGTAATATGATGAAAAATCGTAAGTATAATTAGGATAAATTCAGACTTTGTTTTTGCAGAATATGGGATACGTGATGTAACAGCACGTTATGCTTCCAAATATCTGATGCCTGCAGTTCGACGATTGCGGGCGAATCAAGACTGGTGGAGTGATACACTAGCGGTTATTGTTGACTTAAATTACCGATCACATTACAGTATAACTGTTTCAGTTTAGATTTTGTGATGTAGCTCCACTTTTAGCTTTATCAGAGTAGAAATGAGATGCGTGAGCGACTCGAGGATGTTGAAATTCAGCAATATCTCTTTTCGAAACCAAAACCTGCAGCAGTATCGGAATACAAAAATCACCCGTTGTGAGTACACATCTTTTACAATTGAGGCACAGACAATAAAGGTGTACTCAAAAAATTAGT
This sequence comes from Litomosoides sigmodontis, assembly GCA_963070105.1. Classification (NCBI taxonomy): domain Eukaryota; kingdom Metazoa; phylum Nematoda; class Chromadorea; order Rhabditida; family Onchocercidae; genus Litomosoides; species Litomosoides sigmodontis. Next base: position 3,148,703 of record OY718805.1, on the reverse strand, counting down.
TAGTCTTCTAAATTACTCAGTAGAGGAAAGTTGATGAATTATCACTGCAACCAAAAAAAAGGTCAAGAGAAATTGCTGGAACTGCAAAAATGATAAAACGATCCTGAGGATAGCTTTTTGGGTGCATATGTGATATATTGTTCGCAATATGCATGTAAACATTTTATTTAACTCTAAATTAACAGAAAGTAGAAGATATCAGTAATGTTTTGTGTTTTCATTTCTTATTAGTTGGACCATTACCATAAAAAAATCAACGACTCACTTCTTTAGTTTTCTACAGATATGTGTTGGAGAAGGATTTATCTAAATATGAAACAATATATCCAGAAAATCAGCAACCCGTAGGGGAAATAAAAGGTTTCAATATTTATCTACGAAGTGCAGTTCATAGACTTGATGGTGCAATAAATTGGATGAAGCAACTTCGGTCGATTAAAGTAATTAATTGCGCTAATTTTCTCCACAATCTATTGTGTTTCATTTTGTATTATATGTTGATTTGATATTGTTGCAGCCTAATGAAAAGCCGTACAAAGTTGTACAAAAAAGATCCAGTAACAGTGTCTCATCAAAATATGGTGGACCAAAAACTGTTGATTTATATGGGCGATGGCAAACGATACCATATGTCACTCCCAAAATTGTTGATGTGAGGATTTATTGCTTTTTAATGGAGACTAGTGAGCATGAGTGATTGAGAAGAAAATGATGCTTCATGCCTTGTTCTATTTTATTGACTCGTTCTAAAATACTGAAATACTATACCCTTTTCACTCTTCTTGCACTTTATGTTCATGCTAGTTATTGCGAAAGCTAAAGTTAAAAGATTTAAATTACACACATAAGCGAGTTAAATTTACTGTTTGCAGGGTCGTGTGCCTCGCAACGAATTCGGTAATTTATATGTTTACAAGAGTAGTATGATACCGGACGGTTGTGTTCATTTGAAACTGAATGGATTGGTAGCTATAGCTCGTCAGCTTGGCATTGATTGCGTTCCAGCAGTTGTAGGATGGAATCATTGTAGAGGTGGTACTCATCCCGTGTTAGTGCTATCCACAGATTTCAAGTTTGTATGATCGTTAGATGCTTAATGATTGAGCTAAAAAATTTATTTTAAGCATAAAATACAGTTGTTGTGTTTTTTCCCTGTCTCCTTTAGTTTTGCAGTTTCGTTCTTATTATTTCCATTATTGATTTGGTTTCTTTTTTGGAATTTTATAACCTAAGGACTAGAAAACCTTAAAGTTATACTGATACAGCTTTCAATATTTGCTTCATATGTAAATTATAAATTTCTTCTATTATAAAAATAGCTGTGGCACTGTGTCACTCTGTATATGGACGATATTTTCCAGTGGTTGCCTAAACTATATGAACTCTACGTTAAACATCAGTGTAGCGGTTTCTGACTTCTACTTCTTTAATTCTTTTTCAGCCTTGATGGATGCATAATTTTGAAAGAGCATGAGAATAAATTGCGGGAAGCCTGGTCGAAACAACATGAAAAAAAGAAAGTGGCTGCGAAATTGGTTGGTTAAACAGTTGCACATCACTTAGATATCTTTGGTTCTCGAAATCGGGAAAAAATGGGAATATTTTTGTGAAATAAATTTCAGAAACAAACACAACGAGCCATAAAAAACTGGCGGAATTTGGTGAAAGGATTGGTAATACTGAAAAGAGTTCGTGCTGAATTCGCTTCCAAGGATTTGCGTTTATTGGTGAGATTTCTTGATTTCGTGTTGTCAACTTTGATTATATTTGATTGTATTAGGGCCTATATATACATGCAAATTTATTAACAGCATAGAGTTTTATTAACATTTCAAGCTCAACACAGATTTAGTTTTTAGAGATTGAAGTAAGTTGCAACGTTTTCTAGTCTCTTAATTAAAAATTATTTTTTTCAAAATAGCATACTGGGTCCTAAACATTGTGCTATAGCTTCTCAAAAGCGTTTTGCAATGTCAGCGGGCACAATTTTTTATTCTTCTCTCTGATAAGATATCAATTCTATTTTAACGATGGGCTTCATTTTTTTTGGTGCACATATCTAATTAATCCCTAGTTTTACGTCTTGCAGCACGTTGACGAAAAGCTAGAAAATAATGGAAAAGGTGAGAAAGACGCGACAGTAACAACCAATACAGAAGCACTTACTTGGCCTCAAACCCAATACATCTTTCCCTCTCCCTCCGTTAATTCGAAATAATAATTGCTTTCTTCTTGTTTATGATAATTATCAACAAAAGTTATATTCTGAAGTGGAAATTGGTTATTTTTCTGAAAAAGGAATATTAACTTACAGGGTTCAGTGTTCAAGATAATTTCATTTTTGAGATTTTCCCAATTTTTTGTTTAGATCTCCAGTATAGCTTTATTTTTTTCTGTAAGGAAGTACGAGCTTTACTCTATATTTTGACCTCATTCATATCGTTTTCTCATTGCATTTCCGTCGGGGCAAAAAGTTTTTGCAACGCGGACAACCTTATCCTCATGTATTCAATTTCAAAGCTGCTAAATTGTAAATAATACATTACTATTTCATCCTGCACTTTTTTAATTCTTGTTTTTACTTTTCAGGAATTCACAGTGTATCTATGTTAACATTGCTTATGCTTATCGTAGTAATGTTTTTTTTTATCATATACAAATAGTTTTTTCTTCCACCATTTGTTGATGAATATTCATAGTTTTTTTGTACATTATCATGTTTCTTATGAAAAAATAAAAACTATTCCACAAATAAACAGCATTTCCCAAAAATCAGAAAACAAAATGATGTGCGAAAAGTTTATGGAGTCTTAGAATCTCCGTAAAATGTATGAAGAAATGTCGTGCGGGATATCGAATTGCATGACGCGCGGCGGGGTTTCATTCGGTTCAAATTTTTGAATAAATTATTTTCCCTTCCAACGTGAGTCAGTTGTGGTCAGTGTACGGCATTTTTCTAGTTGCGGTCGGGTGGTTTTCTAGTTGAGCAGGAAGAAAGGATTGAATGTTATGTGAAATGAAGTTCTATTGTCTAACCTTTGGCATTCATTTATGTTTTCAAATACCACTTTCCTTTACTACTAATTTGCATAACTCCATCTTGCTCACATTAAATTGTTTGATTAAAATGTGTAATGGTATAAGTGCACAATCGTTTACTAGTTATTATTATTCGATTTTTTTCCACTAGTTTCTTGTGTAATTTCTTGGGATCTTTTACGCATCATGTGATATTTGGTATTTGCCTACTGCGTTAGCTCGGTTTCCGTTGTGTGAAAGTGAACTATTTTTGCATAAGTTATATGCAGTAACACATAACGTTTTTAATATTTCACTTGCTTTATACATTTCAGTACATGCACAATGGCAAGTTCTTCATCCACTGTTTTAAGCAACGGAGATAATTTTCGACAAATTGCAAAGAAGGAATCGGAATTCCTAACTCCTAAAAGTCCATTTTATGAGTAAGTTTCCGAGGTCGAATTTTTAATTTTCAAATATTTTCCTTTCATCGACAAAATACCATTTTTTTGTTGTTGATGAATTGTGATTTTATTTGTTACGCTTTTGCAATTTTTCATAACATATGAAGACTTATGGAATGCGGGTTTATTACAGTCGAGAATTTCGATTGAGCGACTTCGAAATTGGTCGACCATTAGGAAAAGGCAAATTTGGCAATGTTTATTTGGCTCGTGTCAAAGGCATCAATTTTATCGTAGCTTTAAAAGTACATAATTTCTACTTTAACGATTATTCTATAATAATGAAACAAAAGTTGCAAAATAAGAATTTCTTGACCTGTCTAGTATAGCACTAGCTGTTCTTTACTAGTTCAATTTATTGATAATAATGACATCTTAATTTTATTTTCTAAAATAATTTATTCTTTAAATAATTTTTCTGAAAGATTCTGTTCAAATCGCAACTTATCAAAGGCAATGTGGAACATCAATTGCGACGTGAAATTGAAATTCAAGCTCATCTCCGGCACCCTCATATTCTCCGTATGTATAATTATTTCTTTGATGAAAAACGCATTTATCTAATACTGGAATATGCAGCTGGAGGTGAGCTTTATAAAGAATTACAGAAATGCGGTCATTTCGATGAAGAGCGTACAGCTAAGGTATTTTTTCGGTACTTAAATGTACCAGTTTTTTGTTCATCTATCTGGTTTATGTTGCACAGAGGAATATTTATTCAATAACGAGAGCCTGTTTGAAATTATTAATTTCTATTCCTGCTTATGGAGTAGCAAATTTAACATGCGTAAATTCAACTGTTGTTTCGAGACTACAGTGTGATTTTTCTCCGCTATTTCTCAAATTTTCAGCTCATGTTTCAAATGGCGGATGCGCTTTCCTATTGTCACGATAAAAAAGTTATCCATCGCGACATCAAGCCAGAAAATTTACTTTTGGGCATGTTCGGTGAATTGAAAATTGCTGACTTTGGTTGGAGTGTTCACGCCCCATCTTCCAGGTTTGCCTAAAAAAGTCTCTGTGTTCCCATGTTTATTCAATTATCCTTGGAATTTTTTAAAGTTTTTCGTTGTTTAAGGCGAGAGACAATGTGTGGTACTTTGGATTATTTGCCACCCGAAATGGTACGAGGCGAAAAACATGATGATAAGGTTAACTGCAAATTAAAGCAAAGGCGGCAGAGCGTCCATATTTTGTTGTATAAGCAAACAAAAATTTTCGTATACTTTGAATTGGAAATTTTTGATTAGAACACTTATCTTTTTGCCCTTCATTTTTTTCAAATCCTCAACATCTTTTATACAACCTTACTGCTTATGTTCCATGTTTGGTGAAATAGCTCTTTATTATCCTCATTTTAACTGTGCCCATCGGGCGAAGATTATTTCGAAATTTCAGGTTGATCTGTGGTCACTGGGTGTTCTCTGCTATGAATTACTTGTTGGTAGACCGCCGTTTGAAAGCAAATCGCACAGTGAAACTTATAAACTTATTGCTAATGTGAAATATGAATTCCCAAGTCATATTTCTGAAGGAGCTAAAGATTTGATCAGCAAGGTTTTCCTTCCAATTGCATTTTGCCAAAGAAAATAGATAATCAGACGAACAGAATAATGAATGATCTGTAGAGGTCATGGATTAAGTGGAATTAGCTAATTGATATCCTCGCACCTTTTAAATTTACTTACAATCATTAGCATTATTTACGTAATTTTAGTTACTGGTAAAAGATCCTCCTACACGTCTTCCTTTGAGGGATGTCATGGAACATCCATGGATCCGTCAATACATTTGTAACGCTCAAAATGTATGATTTACTTGGAATATCGCCATCTTCTAAATTACAGTTCCACCGTCAAATGTGATACTTTATAATACTTATTATCTTTTGTCATGATCATTTTATATTCTCACTGTGCTTTTGTTTGCTTAAGCGTATGTGTTTTCACGATTAAGATGGATGAAAATTCATCACACCAAATCTGATTGATATAATTCGAAACATTAATGTTTCATGTGCTATTACGTGCAACTAACAAATTTACTGCGAGTAAAATCTTTTACGAATTTATCTCGTACTTGTCCTTTTAATATTTTGATTCCAGTAAAGAGTATTAATACTTTTTCATTAACTAGTGCATCGCTAAAATTGCTTAAGAGTGCCTACAATGTAGTTATAAATAAATAATAGATGAGCAATTGTATATACATAATAATAATTCATCGTAACAAATTTTTCGATTTTGATATGGTTAGCATAATGACAGATTTATTGCAATCATTGAAATGTATGTTAAGAATTTGAGGTTTCTAAATGTTGAAATAATCCAAATGTATAATCCCTTGTGCGTGGTAGTCAAAGTTGTGGAAGAATATCAAACCGATTCGAATCCTTAATTTTTGAAAATATGCGATGACAGGATACTGTATCATCTCATCATTCTGTCTATTTTAAATAAGTAAAACCTCACATATGTGACACTAGAATAAATAAAAAATAGGTATTCGTAGTATTCTTAGAATAGGATTTCACTTTTCCACACCATTACTCATCTGGTCTTTTAATTTTTCGCCTTTTCTAATTAACTAAATGATGCCCCAGTGAACACGCTGTATTATTTGTTCAACTTCATAATTACTGCGTGGATGAAGTCCCTTAAAATTTCCTTCCACTTCCATTTTTTTCACAACAAATGTGCATATGGAATTGAGCACTGGAAGCAATAAAATTTTGATATTTAAATTAAGACAAGAGCTGTGATTAAATTAAGACAAGAGCTGTGTTTAATTTGAGGAAAGTAATAAGATTTTAAGCGTGATTATTAAAAACTAATGGTCAATTTGTCTGTACTAATATGAAGGACAATGAGATTATTAAGGTACACTTCATTAGATTAAAAATACTACATTCAACTGCGTGCAATTAAGAAAGCAAAATTCTAAATATTTTCGCCGTCGGTTGTTATGCATTGCAATGTTAACAAGTTGACATCATGTTGTGGGAAGTGGTTAAATTCAAAAATTTAAAATTTAATGCAATCATTGTGTTGCAACAAATTTTGTGTTTTGGAACATTTTCGCAGTTTTTTGATTGTGTGATTACCACAAATTCCATTACTTCTTATCAGAAATCGAAATGATTGTTTAAATTGATGAAAAGGAATGATGAATAGCGATTGTGTATTGTTTGATTGCGTTCACCGATTTGATTAAAATCAACCGAAACAACGGATTAAATTTGGGGTGATTTCGGGAAGAAATACTGGATATCAGTTAAATGCACACTATTTATGATAGTAACATGTCACATCTTTGTCTTCAAAAAGTAGCCGAATTTCACTGAGATGGAGATATGACGAGAGAGAGAGAGAGAGAGAGAGAGAGGTGAAAAAAAGATGAAACTTTATGACATGCATACATATTTACAAAATCTTTTCAACGATATCTCTCAACCTTATAAGTCGTCTTCGATACGTTTTTGTTTGCAAATGATACGTCTAAAATTCTTTTACTCTAATTTTGCTTACCTTTATTTTCCATTTCCAAAGACAACACGAACACTTTTTGTTTTCAAGCAAATGAAAAGGTTAAGGTAATCGGTAAATTGCTAATTGTTTCATTTTTGCAATCACTGCTCATGCAAAATTTCTAATTTCCTTACCTATATCAATTATTCTTGTCGATTAAAAGTATTTTATTTCGCCTAATTTGCTTTAAATTTATCAAGTTTTCTTTCCTCCGCTTTTCTTTTCCTCTCACGTTTGCTTTATTCCCACTTAAAATCATTTAGGAAAAATTCAAACAAAAAAAAAAGAACTTCTCAATTCTCAATTAGTTATTTTGTTAATAAAATTTTTTTTCCCAGAAATTTCATGCTATTAATTTATCATCTGAGTTTTGTCACTGATCGACAAGTCATATCAACGTACCAATTTGATTGATAGCGATTGCTGAACAATTTTAGCAAAATTTATTAGATCAGCGACGATGACTTGCCTACTGCTACTGTTCGTAATTAGAGTTGCCACCGACACGGAAGGTTTGTTTTCTAAATGTTATTAATTAGTGGTACAGTGATTAGCGAAGCCTTTAGCTAATCAGGTGCTTTTTTTTTCTTGAGAATTATTTCAAGTCGCAAAATTAGGAAGAAAAAAGTTGGAAGAAATTAACTAACTCTTTGTTAGGCTAATTGTTGATAATTTCAATTTCAACGATTCATTTTTTATAAAATTTTGACAATCATTGATTTAATTACTTTCGCGAAATAATGCATGATTAATTAATTTATTGAAAAAAATAAACTTGCAAGAATTCCTCTCCCTCCTTAATCTTTTCGTCTTTCTTTTTTTAAACTTTAGAAATAATTTGCGTTGTTTTTATGAAATTAATACATTTACATTTAAACACATTCGTCCTTATTTTATACATGCAATAAAATGCAAAAATTTACAAAACAACGAGAATTTTGAGCAAAAGATGGAAAAAACTATGAAAATAGTTTATTTGAATGAACTAACTTATCTTCTTAAATATTCTAAGTTTCTAATTGTTTAATTAATATTGCATATTAATATGCATCGTTTAACGTCTGGCAATTTTTGCATGCAATTTCAATAAGTTAAAGTGCGAATCTCTGAAAATTCATGCAGTAATTTAAAAATAAAATAAACATGAAATTAGCTAAAAAGGGAGTAGCAAAAATTTTGAGATAATGAGCAATGTATTGTGCAACAGCATTTGAAGAAATTAAAAACATGAAATTAAAAACTTTGCTTTAATCATAGCATTGCTAGCACATTGTAAATCGTGTATTCAGCATTGAGGTACAACTATTTTGATAAATTTAAAATATTTATAATTGGTAGAACTCTATGTAACAGATAATCATTCATTATCGACGAAAAAAATAAAGATTAGCAAGAAATAATCGTTGAGCTACTTATTTAAAAATTATTCCATAATTTCTAAGTTTTTGTTAAATTAGGAATTACCATTTTTTTTTACTTTACTGAAAGTTGCTCTTCTTCCAACTGATAACGTTTGCAGGCCGTTAGGTTAAAATTTACAAAGTCCAAATGGATTATAGCACATGCAAATTGAATTTCCAGAAGAGAGAAAAAAGAGAGCGAGAGAGAAAGCATTGAATTATTTACAAATTTATCAAATTTTTTTGTTGTATTATGTGAGCAGAAAATAAAATTTGATAACTTTTAAGCATTTATCATTTTATTTCCAGGGATAATCACTTAACTAATTAGTGTACACATAGGGAGTTCTCTTCAAACGCCATCATTAATTAATAAATGAATATTTGAATTGTCCATAAATTTATAAATTGTTAAAATTTTAAATGAAATTTAGGTGCAACCGTTAGTGGAAACAGTGCTATCGAAGCACTTAATGACAGATCGATTCCTTCATTGCTGAATGATACAGTCAATTACAATGATACCAATACAGTTGTTAACTCGGCCGCATCTGTCAAAAACAAAATTGAAATGGTTGAATTCGATGGTAGCATTGATGAGATATCAAACGATGATAATATGCTTATCAAAGATGCCAACAACAACAACAGCGATAATGTCATCATGAAAGCCACGAAAACTATCAGCGAGAAATTAACGAAAATGAATATAAGAAAGCAATCGACAAAGCATCAATTTGCAAAACCGGAAAACATTCCAGTTGAGATAGCAAAATCGAAAAGTGTCCCGGAAAGCACTTGTCATGATAGTCGAAAATTTTGCAAATTTTGGGCAGCTATTGGTGAATGCATCACAAATAAAAAGTGGATGGAAAGTAATTGTCCAATTTCGTGTAGAAAATGTCAAAGTAAGTTTGTTTCATTTTTTTCCTCTTTTTCTCATTTTATCAATAAATTTTGATGATTAATTAGTGTTGAAAGGATTCAGCAATCTAATGATAGCAATTATTTAATTAATATTTGCCATAATATCATTAAAACTAAAATCAAACAATTAATTTTATTGCGTAATGTCAGTTATGTAATTAATATTCCACAAAAGAATTCAGTAAAAATCACTCTAAATTATCCTATCATTTAATCAGCTGGAATTATCCGTTTAATTTAAGCAACAAACTATTTAATTAACACTTTTTCACCTTTTCAAACAAGCGTACTCTCCTCATTTACTCGGATAATTGCAATCGATCGGAGTGACTGAGAGTATGATTTATGTATTTGCTCATTTCATCAGCTGAAATCTTTTAAAAAATTTTCACGTCCTTATTAATTTTTCACGAACGAGTGCTTTAGGATGTTTCTTTCTTGCTAACCACTTCTTTTTTTTTCTCTCTAAAAAATTACTAGACTAGTTCGATTTACAGCAAAAGTTTAAATTTATGATTTTAACATTAAAATTTTGCTTCTTTCCACTGAGCAACAGCAATGTTTTAATTTTTTCAGCCTTTTTTTCCCATTTTTTTTATTTCTTTAATTTTACTAATTTTGTTAAAGAAAATTTTTTTCTCTTTAAAAAAAGACTCTAAACCAAACATTCATAAGTTTTTTGTACAATCCCAAATTTGCTTATTTTTTTTTTTAATTTTGTTATAAACAAGGGAAAATGGACGTAATGATAAAACGTCACCGATAACTTTCATCGTACAATTTTTGTACTTCAATAATATCAAATCAATGGCTAGCAATACTGAAACACTAAATCAGAAAACTTAAATACCATATCAGTAATACCAAAATACTAAATCAGTAAGACTAAAATTTCAATGACACTAAACTAAATAAGTCTAAAATTTCAATTACACTAAACTAAATAAGACTAAAATTCCAATGACACTAAATGCTCCTCCGCAAAATTCCGTATAAATAGCCAAAAGGTTAGCTGATAAGCTAACACGTTTCTTAGGTGTTGCAAAGTGCGAGAATAAGCATGCATTATGCGAATTTTGGTCGGCCAATGGTGAATGTGAAATGAATGCAGTATGGATGCATGCTAATTGCCCTCGGTCATGCATGCTCTGTAATGGTACTCACTTCAATTTCAGTATGTTTTTCAAATTGACTCATTTAATTTCAATTTACGCATTTAAATATATTGCTTAAATGAAAGGAACATGTAAGCTGGAAGTTTTGAAATAATTTGAAAGCATCAAAATATCTCTCTCACTTAGGCATATTTCCATTTATTATCGAAAAAAAATGAAACCAATTGAGTGGAATTATCGATTGTGTCAGTGGCCGCAATTAGCCTATTACTTAAAAAACGAAAATATGTGAACTTAAATTTGAAATTATAATTTACCAATTTACTACCGTGATAATTTTTAAGAAATCTTGCTTTTTTTTCACACAGCACATACGTGCATATATATATATATATATATATATATATATATATATATATATATATATATATATATATATATATATATATATATATATATATATATATATATATATATATATATATATATATATATATATATATATATATATGAATTGATGAGAAATTAATTTTTCTTTTGCAGTCAATGATTTTGATTTTTTACCGCTAAAAAAGGAAGACTGTCCTGTTGTGACCAATGAAGGTAATGAATTTATTATGAAACTAAGATATTTCCATTTCTTTTTTATTATCATTATCACTGCCTTTATTAGTTATTACATTGTCATCATTATTAATCGCTATCATTTTTATTAATTTTATTAAAGGGTGAAAATATGTAGATTTGCCTTCTTTTTTTTTCGCGCTAAATTTTAATTAATTTGATTAGAAATTATTGAAAAATTTGCAGACACTTCCACACGTCGTACAATATCGATCATTGACGTGCGCAGAAAGAATGCTCGTTCTGGATGCGTCTCGCAGCTCGGAGAAAATGATTGCAAAAAAAATTTATGCTATCATCTGCGATTTCGAACTTTCGATGGTACATGCAATAACTTTCAGTCACCGCAAAATGGTGCAGCTTTTTCGCCTTACATTCGTCTTGAAGCGCCACGTTACGATAATGGAATTAGTGCGCCAACATGTAACTTTACCACCTAACTTTAATTTCATTACGTATATGCACGTGTGATGAGTAATTCATCGCAAATTCTTTTTTTTTTTCTTCAAGTTTAAAACGTAAAAAAAAAAAGCTCTATTGAAGATAAAATTTTCCCACTCTCACTAGCACATTTCAATAGTTTTTGAAAGTGAAAGATTAGCGTGAAGAATTTGAGATCATTCATTCATATTTCAGACGAATAAAAAAACACGTAAGTAGACCAGCAGATTCTCTTTGTATTGCAGCATCAATTCGAAAAACGCGGCCGATAGCACGAGAAGTTTCACGTCTAATGCTTGCCTCCGACGGAGAAGTGAGTTAGTTGCAGTTGCAGTGGATAGGTAGACAATTCAAATTGTCATAGTTTCAGACCCCAAAATACTGATTTATTGAAATTATTCAATAAAACACTGCTACAACATTCCAATCTCTCGACTTCTGCTTTATTTTCCACTGTAAAATTATTAAAATTTACAGTAACTTTGTGACACTAATCATTTCTTATTCGTGAAGAGATAAGCAAAAGTGTTACGGTATGAATTTAACGATAACATAAAGTGAACTTCGGCAAACTTCATTTCAATAAATTTTATTAGATCAATTTTTATGACTTCCTCATTACACTATTATCATAATATAATATTTGTGTCATTTTTTTTTCAAATTTCAATAAATTGTCAATTATACCAAATAAATAATTTGCAAATGAAATATCGTAATTTAATTAAATTAGTGATTGAATTTTTAGGTCACAAGTGATTCAAATGCTCTACTGATGCAATGGGGTCAATTCCTAAGTCACGATTTGGCCAAGACAACAACGCTAAACAATCAGGAATGTGCATCGTGTGAGCCCAACTCCAAATGCACCAATATTTTCCTATCAACACGTGACCCTACGTACGTAAGCCTTAATCACGTCCACTCGTGCAACTACCTCCAAACTAACCTCAAATTATTGCACTTTTTGCATTTTCCTACCTTTGTCTAGTCTAATCTTTTCTAGAATGAGTCTGTTAGCATTCGCCCACTTTTCTCTCCACTAACATTCAGATCATTAGACTGTATGATAAGCATAGACTTCAATAACTTACAATATTTCAATATTATCAAATGGAAGAGTTACTTACATTGCATGACGTCATCAATGTGTCAATGAATTTGTCGTAAAAAAAAAGACAGAAAGCAAAATGAAAGTTATACAATTTAGCAAAATGAACTTATTTAGTTCAATCTTTGCTATGTGTGCTAGTGTATTCGATTATGAGAGTGTGCTAGAGAGATGTTGTGACGTAAGCAAATAAATTTATAGATTTGGTCGTTTTCAATGTTTACCGGTCGCGCGATCATCACCACTCTGTGGCACCGGTCAATCAACTCCACGTGAACAATACAACGAAAATTCCGCATACATCGATGGTTCAATGGTAAAATTTTGCTTTTTTTTTTTTTAGCAATTTTTTTTTTTTTGTTTTTATGAAATACAATTTTGCGTTACAAAAAAATATCGCACGCAATTTGATTAGATTTACGGTTCATCCGATTTGGATCAATTTATGTTCCGAGAAGGAGGCTTCATGAGGACAGAAATGATTCGAAATCGTACTTTTCCAAGGATTGATAGGAATCAGAATATCATGGCCGGTGATGATCGAGCTAATCTGTTCATCGGCTTAGCCGCTCTTCACGTACTTTTTGTTCGACAACATAATGCGTCAGTGTTGTGTCGTTACCTACGACTACTCCACCACGTCCTCCATAACGGCTCCTTTTTTTTCACGTTAACTTTTTTCACGTTAGAATGCATCGATTCTACATATTACGAAAAAGACAGCCAGCCAATGTGAAATTTAAATTACCATTAAGGTTCTGACACAATGTATGATTGTAATAATGAATGACTTTTAAAATGTATCTCATAGTTAAAATATATAGAATTGCAAAAATAATTCACAATTTACTAAATGTTTCTGACAATTCGATTGAGAGGAAGTGAGGAAGCGAGTGCGAGAGAGAGGGAGAGAGAGAGAGGGACAGAGAGAAAGAGAAAGTTTCTGCTAATAATTTAGTGCATTTTAGGATAGCAACAGTGCTAAAAGAATTAAATGCAAATTGGGATCACGATCGAATTTTTCAAGAAACACGACGAATTATTGGTGCTGCCATACAACATATTACATATAAGGTTTGCAGCACTATCAGTATCATTCTTATCTACACCTTATCACTGTTATCAGCACAGCGACAAGTTTACTGTAGCTGTTATTGTTGCTGTTTTTATTTATTCATCAAAATGCGAAGCGACAACAGACAGAATGATAAAAGAAAAATGATTGAGAAATTAAATTTGATTGAAATTCTAACGCTAAACAAAGGAGGTGCAGCGATGAACGTTGCATGAATTGTTGTTGCACAATTTGTAGGAGTATTTACCACGTATATTAGGCAGTAATAAATTTAATGAATTAATTGGTGAATATGATGGTTACAATGAAAATGTCGATGCAACTATTAGCAATGAATTTACCGGATGTGCTTTCCGATTTGGACACGGAATGATACAGGTTTATTTAAATGTCGACTAGCAACAAAATATCGTGTAATATTGAAATTCCAAAACCAAGCGTTCCTTCACTTATTGTTTGATAAGTCAAAGAATGAGAAATGAAAGTGAAATTTACGACGAATTGTTAGCTGTCATTTGGAATGGATATTTTAAAACATTTTTGTTTTCTTGCTGGTTTTTCATTAAATGTAATAGGGGAATTTTTTTTAAGGAAGGACGAAATTTTTGCTCGATCAACGAGCGACGAAAAATAATTGAAACAAATGCATATTAGCAATAATTTCGAAAATTTAAAAATTTCTCCTTTAAAGATTTAATTTTTGTTTTTTATTTTCTTTAAGGAATTTTATCCATTTCTTGACGAGAATTTCCATTCAATAGGTGGTGTATCATTTGAAGACGGCACTTTCAAAAGCATTCATCTATTTGCACATGGAATTGATCCACTTATTCGTGGCCTCATAAATTTGCCAGCAAAGATGCCACAAAGGTACATGATTTTAGCGTATATATCGGAGGAAAATTACGAAAATTTTAAAATTGTTACAAAATTGAAAAAAATTATTACAAATATAATATAGCGAATGATGATGTTTGAAATCATATTTTGAGGAAGCTTTTTTTTGCATAAATTTTTTTCTCTTTTCATTTTAATCACTTAATTTCCTAATTAATCCAAAATATAAAATGAGGAGTTCAACAGGCTTGCTCTAGCAGTAACTGAGCGAATGTTTGGCAACTCTGATCTTGGCTCTATTAATATTCAACGTGGACGTGATCACGGAATAGCTGGCTATGTTGTTTGGCGAAAATTTTGTAAAATGCCAAATGTACGAACATTCGACGATCTTAACACCACAATTAGGAATCCAATTTTGCGCTCAAATTTGAAAATTTTATACGAACATGTTGGTAAGTAATATTACTTCAAGCACTCATTGATGCTTTAAGCTGTAAAAATAAATTACAAATAATATTTGCTAATTGTTTACAAACGTGTCAACCATATAGACGATGCTTTAGTCGTGAAATACATCACTGCAACATTTCAGTAATGCGTCTTGAAAAAGCTTAATTTGAAAAATTCAAAATTGATTTCACTGCCTGTATTCATCGAACATCACATTTTGCAACAACATTTTACAACTAAAATTTAAAAAATTAGAATTAGTAAAAGTTGTTTGAAATATGACTTCAAAAGAATTTTTCCCATTAAAAACTTCCCATTTAAATGCCTTTCTAATTTACAGAAAATATTGACTTATATGTTGGTGGCTTATTGGAAGACCCATTAGATGGAGCATTTGTTGGGCCTACTTTAGGTTGCATTATTGCCGAGCAATTTAAAAGGTTACGAGATGGTGATAGGTAAGACAATGGATTTACTAATAAATTTCAATCCTATCAATAAAACTTACACATAGCAATTTAAAATTTTCATCAACAAAAATAGCAAATTCGTGAATTTTTTTTTTATTCATCAATAATTAACAAATTGCTAAATGATTTTATATCGCCTTTCTTTTACAGATTCTACTATGAGAATTCGGAAATTCTAACACAATCTCAAATTGAGGAAATTAAAAAGCTCAATCTTGCAAGGGTAATCTGTGATTCTGGTGAAAGGATAGAAGCGATGCCGCTAGAAGCATTTAATCGAAGTGAAGCATCCGATTTGATACCCTGTGATAGGATACCGTCTCCAAATTGGAGTGTTTGGAAAGACCGTCAAATTTAATCATTTTATCAACAATTTTCACATTCCTCCTTTCTCGCGCTCTCTCTTCTCCCCCTCCCTCTTACTCTCACAAGCAAAAATGCTATGCTATTTTTTGTTGGGAGTGCTTTAGTCGATCACAAATAATTTCAACAAATTACAGAAGCAAAGGTAATTTGATAAAAAAAAGAGGAAAGAATCAAAGGCATACATAAAGTGATTGTTTGCTTTTCATTTATTGTAAAAAAAAATAAGTATATTTGTTAGCTAAGCCATGAAACCACTCAAATTGAATTGTGCAATTAATTTTGTAAAAAATTAGTATTTCAAATTAGCTAATATTAAGTTTTCGATATGTTCAAGTAATGCGTGATAAAAATGACATGATTTTCTTTCTATTAAATTTAAATTTACCTCAAAAAAGTCATAAATGCTTTAACGGATGGTAGTTGTAACACTGAATGCTGCAAACAACCTAAAATTTCCAATTTACTAAGATGAAATATAAGCAACAGTAAGTTGCTAAATGATCATCGCTCAATTAAATTTGTTTCATTTTTCAGTTAAATGCTATATTGTTGAGTGATGCGAAAGCACTCCTAAAGTGGGGAAATTAATGAATTGGAAAGAACAAAAATAACTAATTAATCTTAAAATACTGGAATTTAAAATTTTTTTTAGGTTTGTTTAGGATAAAAAGGAAATCTACTATTAAATATCGTTAATTTTACTTTTTTCAACACTTGGAAAAATTTATCCAAGCCATTTCATTTGTATACTTTTAAAATAGAAGCTAGAATTTTACATGTATGCTGCTTGGCTGAGCGTGGTAATAAGGTTAACTTATGTTAATTTAGTTAAAATATATTTCTTTTTTGTTTTCAAGAATTCACCTGAGACATAGATTGTGCAACAAATGCTAAACGCATGTGATTTTTTTTTTATTTGAACATAATCAAAGGAGAAAAAAAATCACATAGTTTTAGGCATTTTAATTTCAATTAGAAAATGAAATTCAATCTGCTCGATAACAAATAATGCTATTCCGTCATAAAAAAAAAAATATTTCAACGAAAAGAGAGCATAAAACAACTATTTGCATTTTTCTATTCCATATAAAATGATTAGCAGAAAAAAGAGAGAGAAAGAGAGAGAGAGAGAAAGAGTGAGAGATACAAGAGAGAATTGGAGAGAGAGGCCATAAAAGAGAGAGAAAGTGGAAACAAATAAAATAAAGCACACTTTTCGCCAATCAATTACCAAATTAATTAATCAGTTTGAGGATGTTAAGGATAAGACCTCTCATATGTGGAACTCTGCTTTGCATATTTGTAAGAAATAAAAAACGAAAAAATTTGTTTATTTGTTTCATTCTTCTTCAATTGTTGACTAATACGATGAAATACAATTCAGTGATGTTGACAATGACGAGCGCAAACTTTTTCACGCTCAATTCTACTACACCACGATAACTTCAACTTTCAACTGATCACTTCAGACAGAAATAACATAATCTAATTTAGGGATAGCGAGGCAGAAATTATTTGCGATTAAAATTTGACAAATTTAAAATTGGGTGAAAAAAAATGAGTGAAATTCTTCAGCTGTATGCATTTACACTCGTATTCTCATATCAGCTTAACTGAATTCTCCATCTCTTCATGCTAGATCTCTGAAACAGAATAACTAAAATTATCGGAGTGAGAAGGCAAACAAAACTTTTGAATTTCATACTTAAATAATTGGAATACTTTGGGAATAGATGAAAAAATGAACAATTAAATTTATTCCACTCGCCTGCCAAGATGAAATATTGGATGAAACGGTGATAATTTAGGACAGAAACTCTTCCTTTCTCTCCTTCACCCACATAGAAAATGTTAATAAATTTGAAATTGCTGTATAAAATTCTAGTTAAAAATTTAAAATAAATATTAATGGTAAAAGTAAAAATACGTTGTTTTTAACGGAATACCATCACCATCAGCCTTATTTTCCTTCATATAATTCGGTGGCTGGTCAGGAATTTGAAAACCAACAAAGATGAAGTATGACCAAGCTGCCGCAATTGCACCAAAGAATGGTGCCAATATCGGAATCCAAAAGTAGTAATTATGATAGCTGCAATCAATTTTCATATAAAACACTTCATCTATGAAAAAAGAAGGGAAATGTTTTAACAAATTTAGATTAAATTGTATTCTAAATTATCATTATAGACAAATGATTGCTTAATTTGACCATTGATTGCGCGGAGAAAAATCTATACTTCACAGTAACAATAATAATAATTAGTAATGATAATTAGTAATGATAATTAATAATAACAATAATAATAATAATAATAATAATAATAATAATAATAATAATAATAATAATAATAATAATAATAATAATAATAATAATAATAATAATAATAATAATAATAATAATAATAATAATAATAATAATAATAATAATAATAATAATAATAATAATAATAATAATAATAATAATAATAATAATAATAATAATAATAATAATAATAATAATAATAATAATAATAATAATAATAATAATAATAATAATAATAATAATAATAATAATAATAATAATAATAATAATAATAATAATAATAATAATAATAATAATAATAATAATAATAATAATAATAATAATACAAATTTAAATATAACTATTTATTACAAACTATTAATCATTAACAACAATAATTCCATACGACAAATATTCATAAAAGATAAAAAATATTTTCAAATGAATCACAGAGAGAGAGAGAGAGAGGGAGAAAGCAAAAAAACACACACACACACGCATAGCATTAATTTCTTCTCATACCTAAAAACTTCCCAACCATATCCGATCATAGCAGCAAAAACACGTGGCGCAAAATCTCGAGCCGGATTGATCGGATATCCGACATTCATCCCAAATGCCATACCAATCATTGCAATAAGTAGTCCGATGAGAAGTGCATGAATGCTTGACGGAATTTCCATACGTTTATCTGTGATCATACACACAAATAATGCCAAAAAGCCTGTACCAACAAACTGAAAGAAACAAAAAAATTAGAGGGAAAAAATTGAAATACAACATTAATTAAAGAAATTAATTAAATAAATTTTCCAAATTTACAATTAAATTTCATTGATAATATGAGTGGCAAATTTTCTCCACAACAGTCCTTCTTTTTTTCCGCTTACTTTTATTTTTGTACTGCCATAATAAATAATAATAAAATCTAGCCTATCGCACGCATTTATACTTCACAGTATTTTGCTTTCTATACAATTACTTTACTTCTCATCTTTTTACTAGAAATTTACGTCCTACAACTGTTGCAGTGAATTCAACTGAAATATCATATTTCAATTAAAAATGTAAACATTTCGATTTCTTCCTTTTTTTTTTTCTAAGAAAAAAACTTAGACATGATAAGAAATGAATAAAAATTTAGTGTAAAACAATATGATAAATAAAATTGCATCAAACTATAGATAAAAAGTAAATTCAATTAGTTTAAAATATAATTATTATGCAAATTACTTGATCCCAAAATGCAATCGTATTTGAGACATGAGGCGCAGGCATTGAGGTGAACAATCCCGCTGTACCATTTGGACCTGCTGCAATACGAAGATCACCCAAAACGTGGTAAGTTTGATCTGAAATTCACTTCAGTTTGATCTGAAATTCACTTCCTACACTGTTACACTGTATGCACCCGTCATAATGATAATGATAATGATAATGAATACGATAATGATAATGATAAATTCAACAAATACACCAAATTATTAAAAAAAAAAAGAAAACCTAAATAAAGCGTATACGCAAACGCTGTGCCAATAAATGCACCAAGAATTTGTACGATGCTATAGTAGAAGACATGTGATAGAGGCAATTTTCCAAGTGTATAAAACATTAGCGAAATTGCTGGATTCAGATGTCCTCCTTAAATTTAAAAAAAAAAAAAAATTTTTTTAATGAAAAAAAAGGAAAAGAAGAAGAAGCTAAATTTCAAAATTTTATTTATACATTTCAAAAACAAAAAAAAAACATTCATTAATTAATGCTAAAAAAAAATTACTTTCAACAATTAACAATTACTTTATTAGAATGAAAAAAAAAAGTTTCCGATTAAATTTTATCATTTAAATGATAAGTTTAAGTGTTAAATGCTTGTAAACTTTTCCAAATTCCTACTCTTTATCAGTTATCACATGAAATGTCACAGATGTCCGTATGTATGTATGGTTGATGCTACCTGATGTTTTTGAACAGGTGTACACACAGAACATAATCGTAAATCCCCATCCGATATTGATATGCATCCACGTATTCAACTGCTTATGCGACAAATCAAATTGATGCACTATACTAATACCGATAAACTGAAATAATCGTTATTTTCCACTAAAATTTAAATTACTATAAATGTTAAAATTTAAAATTTTTCAAATATGAAAATTCATTATTCTGCTAAATGAATGAAATGATCCATTTGATAAATTTTAACAAATTAAATTAACAGATAACAAAATTTTATTCTCGTCTGCTCAAAATACTATTACACTTACATTCATTCTTCTGTGACAGTGAAAGAAATTTTCAGTGAAATGAAACTATCAGTTCCATCATTTATTAACATTTATTATTATTTATTAATTATTATCATTAATTATTATCGTTGCTATCACCATTTATTCATTTATTTATTATTGTTATTATTATTATTATTATTAATCATTTATTATTATTATTATTAACTATTATTATTACTATATTTATCACTATTTGTTTGTTATCAACATTAACAATCATTACATTTGCTTTTGCTTTCTATTACTTATCATTATTATCACTTACAATTATTATTTCTTATCAACAATTACCATTATGAATATTATTAGGCCATATTTCGCCTCATTTTCAAGCAAAGTTAAATTGTTGAAAAATATTATGCACGAAATGACATGTTCAGCGAGATATAGAAAAAAAAATGCCTGAGAAAGTGATTCGCCTAGTAGTAAACTTGAATTTAATTCTATTACAATTCCATTTCTCCACTAATGCCATTATTATTTGCATATTTATACAATTTAACAAATCAAAAATTATTATTTTATGCGTTGACACCTTTTCCGGCTCAATTTTGAATATTAACTATGGTCATTTGATGCACTCAGCAGTAATCGATTTAATAAATTTGCATACAATTAAATTCCTTCATAGAAATTACATAAAAATATTTACCAGCAGAAGTAAGGAGCCATAGAATTCGGATAAACAATTAACAACCGTACGATTTTCGATGTGAAATATTCGTCGACCTTTTTCCAGCGGTGAATCCATCATTTTATCGCTTAACATATTCTAAAAAGGAAGAAGAGGTTTTTTTTTTTCGAAATTTGAAATTAAAACGAAAAAAAAAAGAAACAGTACGAGAAGCCGATAGCAATTAATACTGATAAAAGATTTAATGCATCTTACAGCATTGAGGCACATTTTTAAATCACAAATTAAATACCTATGAAAAGTGATTCATCGGAGAAAAATAGAAAAAAGTTACCCTCCTTCCACAGAACCAGCTATCACTTCTTCAAACTAGTCTAACTGATAACAACAAACAACAGCAAATCACAGCTATTTCTATCAGAAGTCAATTCATTACAAAAAAAAGAGCAAGTGAAATTTTTTTTTCGAAAAATTTACACTTCCTCTCAGCTAATAACATTTTCACGAAAAAAGTTGAACATTTTCACTCAATTTAAAAGAATCCACAAATTTAATACTTTTTTTCAAAAGAAGGAAAAAGGAACGAGGAGCGAATATTCCGTTCTTCGTTTTTTTTTCGTTCTTTGTTTTCTTTACGGCTTCTTTCTTCTTTAAAAAAGTTTCATTTTCATTCTGCTCTGTTCGTTAAGCAAAATATTTTTTAGTTTCTCAACCCATAAAAAGTGAAAATCCCTCCAGCAAAACACAAACAAAAAAATATAATTTGCAAACTAATTAATTAACTTTAGTAATAATATACCTTTTATTGCTATACAACAAATACTAGAGTTCAAAAATTTTTCAATACTTAATTTTAATCAAACACGCTAATTAAACACTTATTTTTTTTGAGCTTTTGACATTCAAACTTATACAGCTATCATCGAATTGATCATTGATCCCTTCCATTCACTTTCATCGTTTTAATAAAACTTTAACAATTTCAAGAAGAAAAAATTCATATAAACAAAAACACTCGCCTATTCATTCACTCTAACTGTATTTCTTTTGTGTAGAACGATTTCGCTGTTTTGTTCAGTGGAAAATAATTGAAAAAAAAACTTTTTGAACATTTCCTTTTTTTAAATCAATTTAAATTTACTGGAAATAGAGCTTAAAAGCAATTGCAAAATTGATGCAATTTATGCTTTAATTCTCCTTTTTCTCATTGAGTTTTAAATGAACTAAAATGATTTATAAAGTAATGATAGTAATAATCAAAAAATTTCGTACCAAATTTAAGTAAACGATAAATTTTTTGAATATTAAATTCTGGTATGAAATTTCAATTTAAATTTTATACAATCTAAAAACGAGAAATGTTGTGATAATACTATTGCTCTTTTCGGGAAATGCAAAAGAAGAAATATATCTGTTGCTTGTCCAAGCAACAGCTTCTCTTCTAATTTCACAATCGTTTGCCACTGATAACTATGATAACACTGCTACGGCATAATTATTTTTTTAAAAAAAGAAAATATTTTTAACAAAATAAATAAAATTTTAAAAGTGCAAAAACCAAAAATCAATGATTTCATAATAATTAATTAATGCTCAAAAATGGAAAAAGATGTAAAATTGAACAAAATAAAGAGCTCACAACGTATCTTTATCAGTCATAACAAATGAGATACGAATATGCGCGTGCATTTTATCAATGAGTAACTACTTATAGATGTGATGACTGCTGGTCATTCACGGACAATGAATCACAGGACAAGACAAAAGAAAAATGAAACAATTGACCGTAAAATAATAAGTGGGGGGGGGGCGGTGGGGAGGGGTGGGAGGGGGGAAAAATTTTCCTGCCTTCTCTTTAGAATATTAATCATAGAAAAGAGAGGAAATGCAAAATAAATTGATTAAACTATTACAAACAGATAGTTGTAAAATTCGATAGGTAGTTGTGAATTACACAGCTTGAACGGATGATAAAAGAGTGAAATGGGAGAATGAAAGAAGAATGTGATATATGAAGCAAAAAAAAAAGAAAAAAACTCAAAGCCATAAAGAAAGCACAGAGGGATATGCGCAAAAATTTTATTGAAAATTTAAAATGAAGAAAATTGAATAAGATGAATTAATTGAATGGATTGAAATTAGAATGAGATGAAGAGAATATCATTATTGCTGACTAGAATGACTAGGTTTAGGCTCACGCTTTTCACTCCTTTCTTTTCTCTTTGCTTACTACATTGAGCAACATCTCAGCCCATTCCTATCCTCTCTCTCTCTTTTTCTCCCTTTCTAATAAGTTCCTTTCTTCATACATTCATTTCATTTAATATATTGCAAAGGAAAAAAAATTTTAAATACTGTAAAAATGGAAGAGAGAGAGAGAGAGAGAGAGAGAGAGAGAGGGAGGAAAGGACAAATTCAAACAAACATCCCTCTCATATAAACAAATCATGTACTTTCATCATTTATTTTGACAAAATTTTACATAATATATAAACATACTATATTCGATCGATCAATATTAGTTAACATAAGAAATAAAGAGAGGGAGAGAGAGAAAGACAGAGAAATTTCTAGCGGTTGTAAATGATATAAAGCATACTGTAATATTAGGATTAGCACACTTTTATTGATTAAAATTTCATTTCATTTCAATTCACTTCACTTCACTTACAAATTACATTGGCATTCCTCTTTTGCTAATTTATTAATTTTGTAAAAAGAACAAAGAAAGAAAGAAATAATTTTAACATATCAAATTATTCTTTCTCTTCTTCTCATCCTCTCCTCTTATCACTAAATTTTTTTCTACGTCGACAAATACGCAGTGAATTTTTTTTTCCTTTCTTTCTTACCTTCGTTCTTTCATACAAAAATTCCAATATGCAACAAAAGCAACAAAAAAGAAAGAGAGAGGAAAATCGTTCCGCATAATAATTTATCACTATCTTCCTTCATCTTACATTCTTTTCCTCTCCATCTCTCTCTCTCCCTCCCCTCCTCTTGACATTTTTTTTAAAGTGTAAAGGAGCTAAGAGCAAAAGCATTTTTTTTAAAAAAAAAGATAAAAAAAATACAAATGAACTCTATTCATCAAAAATTTTTTCCACTCTTTTCCACCATTCATTTGATAAATTTCAATTGCAACGGTCTTTTACAACAGATTTATTGCATAGTTTTATTCGCAATAATTTAATTTCTTAATATATATAAAAACAAAGCTACGAAAAAGGAGGAGGAAAAACGAAACGATTTAAATTATTTTTTTTTGTATATTTTGGCAATTTAAATTGAAAACACAAAAAATTTGCGCATTTTATCTTCGCCGATATTTCACATTCAAAACGACAGCAACAATAAAAGGACTATAATTTTGAGGAGAAAAATAAAAAAAAAAGCTAAAGAAGCTCATCAAAATACTTCGACAATAAAAGCAATAACAAATTAGCAGTACTATCTCCCTCTCTCTCCCTCTCCCTCTCTCTCTCTCTTTCTTTCCTGCAATAGTCTCATAGTCAAAATATTATTTTCAATTGTGTGATAAATATTCAAATGAAAAAATTCTTTGATAATACATGTATTAAGAGCGAAAAAAAAAGGAAAAGAGAAAAACAAAAATCGTAAAGTCTTTCCTTTCATCATGCTTTTGTTAAAACTAAATTAATAAATATTTCAAAATTAATAACAAAAAAAAGCAAATTAAAGTTTATAAAAAAACGATGATCGACGTTTTCTTATCACTACTAATTAATATCTTTATTGAAAAATAATGCAAACCAATACTACGTTATCAGTTTCATAGAACTTGATAAACTGTTAGGAAAGGAAATTCAAAATGTCTAATTTTTTTGTTTCTAATTTTTCTCCGTTCATCGAAAAGTACATCGAATAAAAAATTTCAAAGAGTGAACAAAAATGTAGAAAGAAGAAATTTTCAAGCTTGAAATGTTTGAAAAATGGAAGGAATAAAAATTCCCTAAGGTAAGAGAGCACATTTAAAAATTTACATCATTTTCTTTCCAGTACTTCTCTCCTCCCTCTTTCCCTCCTCTCCATTTTTCTCTTTCTCGCTCTCTCTCTTTTTTATTTAAATTAACTTTTGCCAAATTTTGAATCCGGAAAAAATGTTTCAGAAAAAAATTTTTTTATTGTGCCAAATATCATCATTACATTGCTTCATCTAAAATAGGAGATAATCTTAAGAGAGTGTATGTGAGTGAAAGTGAAAGAAATGAAAGGGAGGAGAGAGAGGTTTCAATCAATTTCGCTCAAAAAAAAAAAGAAAAAACTTGAGTCTATTCCAATTTATCTCTTCAGAATTATCAAAAAGAAGAAATGGAACATATATGAGGTGTTCCAAACATTTTCAAAAAAAAAGAATTAATCAAAAATTACTGCTGAGATTAAAAACAACTTGATGATGTTAATTTCTTACAAGAAATTTCCGTACGCTTTTTAGTAGGTATAACAGCAACAACAATAACAGCAATAACAACAACAACAATAACAACAACAACAATAACAACAACAACAATAACAACAACAACAATAACAACAACAACAATAACAACAACAACAATAACAACAATAACAACAACAACAATAACAACAACAACAATAACAACAACAACAATAACAACAACAACAATAACAACAATAACAACAACAACAATAACAACAACAACAATAACAACAACAACAATAACAACAACAACAATAACAACAACAACAATAACAGCAACAACAATAACAGCAACAACAAGAGCAACAACAAGAGTAACAACAACGACACCCCAAAAAAAATGCATAAATCAATTTCCACTTACTGAATTAATATTTTTCGTTGGAAACTAGATATTTGCACAGCTACAGTGATATTACACTTTATTTTCCACCAACTACACTGTTAAATTTCACAACAAAATTATTTATGCTATTTTTATAAATTTTTTTAAAATGAATTATCAATTCATAATGCCAAATAAATTAATCTTTCAAAAAAAAAATTTTTTTTCTTTCTCTTCAATTATTTTCCATTATTTTATTGCTGTGGGAAAAAATTTTTCTAAAAAAAAAGAAAGCTATTTCAAGCGCAGTAAGTTAGCGATTGATTAAATGTGGACAAATACATATCGCAAAAAGTAAATTTTCATACTTTCCACATTTGCTTTCGACAACAAATTTAACACTTTTACTAATATAATATAAAAATTAAAAATTTTCAAAATATGTTTGAAAACGCTAGCTTTTAGCCATTGATGAATATGATACAAAATAGCTATCATAAATGCTGCAAAAAAAAAAGAGGAGGTGAAAAGAAAAAAAGTGTCAGTTTAAATTAATTTAAAAAGGGAAAAAAAAAGAACGAACGAATGTTATGCGTGCACTACGATGGATGATTGAATTCGTGCAATATGTTGAAGGAAAAAAAATGCTATCACAGATGCATTTGTTAATTATTAATTAATTACTCAGCTAATACTGAATAACAGGAAGATATTTGTTCAATGTGTGCAAATTTAAAAATTTACATATAAAAATAGTGTATGTTACGAGTGAGCTTGAAGGGAAGTGCAACAGGCTTAGCCAAAAGCCACGTGAACAACAAAATTCAATACATTAAATGTGTCAACAACAAAGTTAACGAAATAGCAACTCTCTCTCTTTCGGCTCTTACTAAAAGCAGCTAAGCGTATGAGAACACACTTAAGCTTGAAAATCATGTAAATGTTAAGTGCCATAAGCAGAGTCATTGAAAAATTTCACTTTTTCATTTCACTTCATGCATCTCTCTATGCATTGAGAAGGTAATGATCGTTGTAAACTAATTAACTTTTATTCATTGCTTAAATTAATGATGTTTATTTAGTTGTTGAAGATAGATGATTAATTCTTTTTTACTTTCCATACCGTAATAAATATATAGTTTTTTTTTAAGAAAAAAAAATTTTTTATTTAATTGCATATAAGTTAAAAGTTATTGATTGTTATAGTGTAGAGAGATACGATTGTTTAAATTAGATTGTTGAAAGTACCTTTTTTTTTTCTTTAATTCTAATTGAAAAAAAAAATGAATTATGAAAATAGGTATGCTTAAATCTCTCAAACAACACTTACCACTTACACTTTCTCCAAACACCTATTATTACTAAACGAAGAGAAGAGGAAAATCAATTAGACCTAAAATATTGCAAAACTGCCAGTGCTCAACAACAAATTTCACTCTTTTCCATTACATTACATCTCTCTCTCTCTCTCTCTCTCTCTAATCTATCCGTAAATTATTTTTTCCGGAAATTTCATTTGTTTTTTCCGATTAAATGAAACAATTTTGTTCGCAAGCATTTAAAAAGAAAAAAAAAAGGAGCGAAACGAAGAGATGGATGGCGAAATGGACAAATTGGGAAGAGAGTGATTTTGCTTAGACAAAAAAAAGGAGAGGAAGAGCAAAGGCAGAGAAAATTTTAGCAAAAAAATGCCTATGTTGTCTTTTTCTTTTTTTTTTTTTTGTTAATTGAATAGATGAGGAGATGATTTGAAAATGTTGAAAAGAGAAAAACTGATTCATTTTTGTGAGTCAAGAAAAAAATGCAATGAAAGAATGTTTTGTATTTGTTTATTTGTTTGTTTGGTTGATTGATTGGTTGGTTGGTAGGTTGGTTGGTTGGTTGGTAGGTTGGTTGATTGGTTGCTTAATTGATTGAGTGGTAGGTGTTTGGTTGAAAAAAGTGAGCATTGATGGAGCAATCATCAATTACGATTTTCACAACTTTCTCCTCATCCCTAAAATACTCAGTCCTTTTTTTCCCCTTCCTTATCTTTATTTTATATTTATTTTACATAATTATGATAATCGCAAATTTAAAAATTTGCGAAATATTTAAAGTATTTAAAAATTTTAGAAAATATATCCAATGATTAATAATTAATTGAATAATAATTTAAAAATAACAATAATTCCATATAATGTAAAAGAGGAAAATAACAAACAATTGAATAATAATAATTAAACAATTTTAAGCAAAACCTACCAAAACTAAATTGGTAAATTAATGAGAGGAAAATTATAATGCAAGCAAAACTCTTTATATTATTATAGAACTTTTGCGTTTTTTTCCCAAAAAAAGTATACAAATGTTTAAACATATAAAGTACAAATTAATTTTATCAAATTTCAACAGCATAACAATGATAATTCATAATCTGTTTTAAATCAGTGATAAAAATTAATTGATATTATTTATGATAGTAGATATTTTTTGTTTTCAAAATTCATCAATAATTTTTATAGTAAATTTGCGTGCACATAATTTAATTTACATAATGTTAAGAAACAAACATTAACAATTTTGAAATGTTTAATTGAAAAGATTTGACTGAAAATTTTAACATACAAATGAAAGTGTGAATAAGTATAACCGCATCACTCATTCCCTTTCACTTTATTTTTTTATATTTCGAGGAAAAGTTTGGAAAAAAATTAAGAACTGAAAAATTAAATATTACATTCGAAACATTGTACTCAATTCTTTATCACTTCCATTAATCGAATTTTTTTAAAGCAAAACTACAAAATAAGTCTACCTCTGTCTTGTACTGCAAATGAAATCTAATGGAACTGAGAAATTCACAAACAAATTTTTGAAGCGCTGTTTTTCAACGTAAATTTATAAGATTAAGGAAGGGAGAGTGAACAGTTTTCAGTTTCATCATTAGCTAATAATGAGTGCTACTTTATCAATTCCTTTTTATTTCCAATTTCGCATTACGCTTTTACATTTATCACTTAAAAAGTGAGAGAAATAAAGAAGAAGTTTACGTAAAAAAATAAAGACGAGAAATTAAATTAAAGAAAAAAAGGAACGAAAATGATAGATTTCACTCTGACTTTTTCCTATTCAACAATGACGAAACAAAAGTGCATCGAACTTTTGTTTTTTTGTGAAACGCATTATCACTGACTTCTCGTAAAACAGGAATTACAACTGAAAAAGATTTTAAGCAAAATAAAAAAATTTTCATTTGAAACCACAAAAACAAAGGAATTACCACGGAGCAATTTCATTTTTACGTGGAAAAGTTGAAAATGCGTGGGTGGGTGGGTGAAAAACAATTTTAGCACTTTCGTTCAACAACAACAAAAAAAAGATGCTAACAAGTTTAAAATGAACGCTGCGAAAACAAAATAAATGTGAAAGGGTTCGTTAACATACACGTTATGTTATGTGTGTAACAAAAGCAACTACTATAAATTATTTTAAATTTGAAATATGCAATACACAGCCTTTGAAATAGAAGAAAAAATCGTGTTATAGAATTATTGTTGAAGAACTCAAATTCAATTAGTGAAGTGAAATGATACTATCTAAAAGATCAATTATTCAATTATTTTATACGTAATTCGATAGCACTATCTTTTTTTTTATTTCAACAAGTACGGTTTTTTTCAAATAAGTTGAAATTTTAAAACAATAATCGTTCCAAATGATTTCAGGATTGGAACAGTTAATGCTCAGTTGATTTTATGTTTAAACCAGAAAAGATTTAAATTGAAATTCGTTTTTGTATGAAATAAAAAAAGATGAAACTAGCCTGAAATACAGTAAGTTTATAAATTTTGAGCAAAACGATATTTTCAAAAATCAATTAAAAAATGCAATTACAATTTATTTTAATAAATTTAAAAAATTCAATTTCGAAATAAATTCGAAAGCTCTTGTTAAATGTGAAGGTATGGAAAAAATTGATTTTCAAAGCATTCTCATTTCAGTAAAATTCTATGGCACATTTCTTGTCCGATAGAATTAGTCAGAAGTCGAACAATCAATTGCATTTAACTCCTAAAATATAACATCTAAGCTAAGTTTTCCTACTGTGGAAATTTGCATAAAGATCTAATGGAAAAAAAATAGTAAAGTCGGAAATTAATTCAAACATTTTAAAAATAAAACAACAAATCAGTCTTTTCTAATTTGCAATAATGGAAATAATTTTATTTCGCATTTTTTTTCTTAGAATATATCATTATATGATGAAACTTACTAAAAGTGTTCAATTAATTAAGCTATGGCCAACATACATTTCGTTAATATATTAAGCTTCGTTAATAACCTTTCATTAATATACTAATAATATAACTGTAATCAAATATTTCACTCTAATTTTTTAATTTTTAAACGAATTAAAAAAAAAGACTAAAGCAATTTGTGAATGATAAAGGAATGATAAATCATTTTTCAAATTTCAAAAATTAAGTTATATCTCCATCATCAACATATACATCGCAAACACTACATTTAACAATAAAAACTACCATCAACATTTCAGATTCAATTTATTCTAACAGCTGACAAAAGCCACACACACACACACACACACACACACACACACACACACACACACACACACACACACACACACACACACACACACACACACACACACACACACACACACACACACACACACACACACACACACACACACACACACACACACACACACACACACACACACACACACACACACACACACACACACACACACACACACACACACACACACACACACACACACACACACACACAGACGTGCACACGGAGGATCAGTGTTGAGAGGGAAGGATTTCTCTTCTGGATATGATTCATCATCAGCGTAAGCTGTATGAGAATGACCATTGAGGATGAAAATGATAGCCAAGGCACTATCGACGACGATGAGAAAAGAAAGGGAAAGGAAGGAAGGAGGGAGTTGATGAAATGGGCTTAGACGTGGACTTCTCTGACCGCGCCCTGCGAGTGAGCGGATAGGTAGTAATAACCGAGTGAGATGGACCGACAATAATGACCAACGATGATTGGAATGGAATGAGTGGTGGTGGGAAGGTTGGATGTTTCGACACGTCGTCCATCCATCCATCCATCGATCGCAAAACGATCTACCTGCGCTTACTCCCACTCCTACTACTTGCTACCAATGATGCTATAAGGATGCTTGCATTTCGCTAATTGCTCGTACCCTCTATGAAACTTTCCCACACCGTACGCTCTCTTCTATCTCAATCGCTTCTCGCCAAATTCAATTAGTTAATCAATTTCATTTAATTTCATTATATCATAGTTATCCCACACATTAACTTCCAACATAATTGGAATTGCATGATCGGAACACTGCAAATTATAAAATATGTTATGCATTATCAATTATCATTATCATATCAAAATAATCCATCCAAAAATTTCCTTTCTCAAAATAATAGCTTTTTCGAAAGTAAGCAAAAACGAAGAAATGAACGTAAGAATGGTAAGCAGAGAAGTTAAACGAAAGAAAAGAGAAGGTGAAAGAGAGAGAGAGAGAGCTCGTTAAAATTTTACTATCACTTTATCATTTTCTACCTATTAGTTATTTCAATTTTTGCATACAGCGAATCATATTTCAATAAATAACTATTTAAATACAATGATATCATTAAGAGTTACAAATATTACATTTTTTTTACTAAAAAAATTTAATTAAATTTCATCGCTTTTTATTTTTTAGTTGACATTTTCATGTAACACATTTAAATGAAAAATATTTGTTGCACAAAAATTAAGCATAATGAAACAAATGAATTTGCTTACTCATTTGCACTTAACACTTGCTTACTTTGATCTTTGATGTAGTTACTCGTAAATTGTTTATATATATATATATATATATATATATATATATATATATATATATATATATATATATATATATATATATATATATATACAAAATTCACTCTTCAAATTATAACTTTTTCGTAATTTTCTCATCATCACGTTAAATTCACAGTAAGCTAGGCTAATTTCATTAGCGCCACCTCTCGTTGAAAATTATAAATGAATTAATTAGCTAATTGTATTGATGAACGATAATTTTGTTGCTAAACTTGTTGTTGCAGAATTCGTCAATGCTTGTTCAGAAACAAAAGAAGGAAGAAAAAAAATTTTAGGTTGAAAATCAAACTAATGTTGTATGATTTGTCGTAAAATACCATTAATATCATGAAGACTTTTTTTTGAAAAAAAAAATTTTCTTTCATTAAAAAAGAAATGAAAATTTACAATTTAAATTTGTAGCCTTTGATCGAAACAAACAAAACAAGAAAAAAAAAACAGCAATTGCAAATATCGAGGAGAATTTTCATACTTTTTTTGTCGATTCTTTTTCTTCATTTTTTGTATATTTCTACATTTCAAGCTGTTTCAATTTGATATCAGTAAAGTTTATTTGATTGATTTAATTAGCGAGTGATGAAATTTCATTTCTATCACTATTACAAAATTGTGAATCGAAAAGTAGTGAAAAAGAAAAAAAACAAACAAATAAACTCAATCTTAAAAAGTACTTCAATTATGCAAATATCATGCTACATATTCCTCAGAAATTTCAAATATTTGCTGATACAATATTAATCATTGCATACTAAAAAATTTGATTATTTGTTAATTTCTTGTTGAATTACAACAAATTAAAGGTGTATGAGGGAAGAAATGGATTGGCAATTTCAAAAATACCAAAATTTTTCAAAATTCAAATAAACTCACTGCACCATTAACAAATGATAATTTGCTAATTAATGATATATCTAATAATTAGTTATCTAATAGCTGAAATGAAGTTCAATATTTAAAAGATTGCTTGAGTTGCATTTGCATCATTCCCTTCTTTGGTAAAGTGATTCTTTCTTACACTTCAATTCCTATGCTATTAATTTGATGACGAAATTTGATTTAATTTAATATTCCATTTTTACTTCTCCCCTCTTTTTTCCTCTAATCAAAATAATTTAAAAATTTTTGGTTCCGGAAAGGGGAAATGAAATTCAGTGATGATTGTTGCGGTATTTGGTTAATAATGATGGCAGCATTATCAATCAAACTTCGCTCAACAACATTTCATGTTTCATTTCAAGGACTGGACAGAGACAGAGAGAGAGAGAGAGGAGCGTTTTTATCAGATTTTGAAACAAATACTAATTAATTAATTAATGAGAGACTAAATAAATTTGTACATGTATGCCATAACGAAAAAAAAAGCAATTATCCTGCCCATTCTCTTCTTCAATTTAATTCAAAATTTAGGAGAAGTTCTGCAAAAGAGAAAAAGAGCAGGAAAAAAAGATGAAAGCAGGACATTTACCAATCAATGATATTCCAACAATTCCGTTATTTAATCATTCATTTCAGGAAAAAATCAAAAAAAAAAGAAAATAATAAAAGAAAGGAGTGAAATGATTCATTTAGCATTTCATAATTATTGCTTACCGAAATTTAAACATTTTGTTACATTAAAAATATTATGCAAATATTATTATTATTATCATTGTTGCTATCACTATCATTATCATTATCACTATCACTAATTTATTGCCATCATCACTGTTAATATTATTATTAGAAGACGAAAAAAATTCAAAATAGTTGATAATGTAATGAAAGGATTGTCACTTTTCATCACTTTTCACTTTCTCATTTTTCATCATTTCATTTTGTTTCTTTCTATTTTTTGTTGCATTTTCTTTTCATTTGTTCGTTGAATTGAAAAACACACACAAAAAAAGAACAACAGATTTTTTTTCCGTTTGAGACATTGAAGATGAATTGAATTATCCTAAATTTTTTACCGTAAGGAACTGAAGAAATGAAGTACTTAAGAAACAATTTTCTTTTTGGATGAAAAAAAAATAGGAAAGAAAAAATTCATTTTTCCTTTCCTATTTCTATCACACGTAAAACCATTTGAACAGCAACAATCATTGAGAGGAAAGCATCCCTCGTTCACTCTCAACAATTTTTTGAAAAATTACAACAAAAAAATTTTTAGCGCCGCAAATATTAGCCACCTCCCTTTTTCTTCTCCTTCTCTCTCATCCGTCCTGATGGACTTCAGTGATAATTTTATCACTGCTTTGTATGAATCAGCGAAAAAAAACATTAGAGTTGAATTTATTAAAATGCTTCGTCCGTTTTCTTGCACTATAAACATCCACTTATCTTTAACATTTATCTTAAAATCGAAAATCAAATAAAAATTCAAACAAACAAGCAAACAAAAAAGAAATTTTTAAATGCATTTCACAAATAGAACGAAAATTATAAATTATTATTTGTAAATTACTTTTAAGCAATCCTTCACCGACTGATAATAATTTACTGACCCCTTTTTTTCCACTTATTTTGCTCTTTTTTTTTTTGTAATTGCAAGTTTGGAAACGAACGGAACGTGAAATGTGAAGTGACAAATGTAATGGCATGAAAATTTACGAATTTCGTAGTTTAATACTGAAATTAATCATTCAATGTTTACTTGCACTATCATAATTCCCTTCGTTTTTTCATTCCTACTCTTTTTTCGTTTTTTTTTTTTTTGTTTTAATTCAATTTGATGAGAGGCGAAGGAAAAAAAAACATCCTAATGTTTAACGCAATACATTACAAAAAATAAGTAAGGAATTAAAAACAGAGAGAGAGAGAGAGCGCGGCACACACACAGAGAGAGAGAGAGGGAGAGAGAAGTTTTTTAATATCAAAAGTATTTAGACAAAAGGCTTCTTTCGGAATGGCAATAGTGTGAAATGCTTTAATTCCACTTTTTGTAATTCGACTGAGTTATTTTTTGGAAATTCTCATTTTATTGCAATTTTGATATTATTTTTAATTTCAACGAAAAAAATCCATTTAATAAAAATTATAAGACAAAAAAAAATTGTTCGTTTCTGCCTTATATATTATGAAATAAAAGTATTTTCAGTCCCTTTTTTTTACTTAACCTTTTTTCACGAAAAGCATAGTTTAGAAAATTTTCAAATTCTAGAAAAAGTTTAGAAAAAAAATTGAAAATTAAATTAATGTATTTTTTTTAACTAGTGTGTTTTGAAAAGACTGAGAGTAAATGATAGATTATGATACTGTGAGGTATCTTCATAGGGAACAGGTACAAAAGTATTAGAATGAAATATGAAATGACTCGTTTCATTTCCTAAAATTTAATTACTTCAATTATCACAACCACGATGATGTTTTAATTTCAACTCCTTTTCTTTTTTGGTATAAAAATATGCAAGCAAAAAAGAAAACAAAAATTGCACTGTAAATTGGGAATTTTTCTACTTGAAGATCAAATAGATAACATTTGGAAATCATTTGCATTGCAAGCTTTTTCTAAACTTTAAAAACTTTTACCATCACTAATTTAAACTTATCATTTGCTCGTTATTTTTGCTAAAATTTTTAATTTTGACATTTTTTTAGCCATACAATTTCAGATATGCCAGGCCTGTACAGCTATCAATGGAGCAATGAAGGAGCAGCAAGAGGCGCAAAAAGTTGAACTGTAAAAAAGCAAAAAAAAAATGAAATCACAAAGGATTGAGCATTACACAAACTTATAACGAATTCATCCGGTTGCAAGCGAAAGTCATAAAATGAAAACCATTCGTCTATGACTGTGAGATGAGATCCGAACAAAATCGCATCCTGAGATAGTTTATGGTGGTGGCGCATCTGGTAGATGGAAGATGGGATGGACTTTATGGTGGCGCATATGGTAGATGGAAGATGGACGATAAAAGTTTTAAGTTTTCAGCTTACTAAGTGAAAGAGGTGCAAAAAAAAATTTCAACCATTAATTTCTTCATTCATTCGCTGTAGCATATTCAATGCGTACGTGCAACAATCATTTATTGCATTAAGCTAATCAGAAATTGAAATTGTTCAAAGTGCATTTCTCATTAAAATCAAAAGTTAGCTTCACTTGTTAGCTATTAAAATGTTACATTATTATTTTTTGTCAACTTTCAAATATACTATATTTCACTCTTTTACGAGAAAAAAAAAACAACAATTTCCAAATATTTTTTTACAAACCTTTAGCAATCAATGATAAATGACAACTTTTTGTGAAACAGTAACTAACTTACTGTTTAAATAAGGTTATCAGTCAAAAAAAAAAATTCACCATCACTTCCTACCTCTTGTAGCACTGGTCGAAGCGAATATTTTGCAATGTGATAATTTTTTGAGCTAAAGTTTAAAATTTAAAGTTTTAACTGCTCCACTAATGAACGGTAAACGATTTTCAAATCGGCAAATTATTCATTACCTTCCCATTGGCAATATTTGCTCCAGCATTGCTGCTTACTTTTGTTGCTGCTTGCGCCATTCTCACCTTTTGCACTGTCACGCTTTTAGCTATCGCTGAAATTTTATTAATTTGAAGTTTGAAATTGTGAGCGAAATTTTCATTTCATTTCACATTTTATATCGTTGACAAATGAACATCTCGTCGTCAAAAATTAAAAGCATAAAGTCTTGCAAAAACAAAAAAAAAACAAAAATGCACACACACACACATACATATATATATATACGCACCTCAAATTTTATTTAAAATATTAAATTTAAATTTTGGAATTGCTCTGACAATTCATTATCTCATCGATCTTTTTCATTTAATTAAATTATTTTTAATTTAAATTTGAAAAGCAATGACAAGCATGAGAACATGAACGGTAAAAAAAAATAAACTTTTTTTTTCGTTTGAAATCTACGACTTACAACTGTTACTACTTAATGGTAAAAAATATCTTCATTTATAAACATCCATTAGGTTGAATATTTCGCACAATAACAGTTTGCTTGAAGTGGAAAAAAAACAAAAAAAAAAGTACAAAAGTACAAAAAATTTAGCAAACGTAAGTGAACGAAAGATGGTGTAATCAAATGATTTCAAAATATTTTACATACTCCGATATTTTCGAAATCTATTGTAATAAGCAAATTATCGAATGCCATATTCGCTTTTTTTTTGCTTTATTTTTTTGCAAACCATAAATTCCCATCATCAAAAACATTTACACATTTTCAAACATTTTAGCTTCGCAAAAAGAAAATTTTGAATGAATGAACAAAGTGAGTGAAGGAGGATGATGTGTTATAATTGGCAAAGTTGAAAAAATTCCGTTTGTTTTTTCGAATTAAATTATTAGATAATTAGTACAAGCAACAAGCAACATCCACATGTTAAATAATAAATAAATTAATTAAATTGACTTATGAAGCCTCATCATTGACGGTTTGTACATTTGCCATAGTCATATGATTTATTATTATTATTATTAATTATTATTATTATTATCATTATTATTATTATTATTATTATTATTATTATTATTATTATTATTATTATTATTATTATTATTATTATTATTATTATTATTATTATTATTATTATTATTATTATTATTATTATTATTATTATTATTATTATTATTATTATTGTTATTATTAATTATTAATTATTATGAATTGCACTCAATTCCTGTTATTTTTTTAGCATAACATTTCAGTGAATTTCGTTTATCGCATGCATTCAATTTGCCAATCATTAATTTTCATCAAATCAGTATTAGCTAAATATTTAATTATATGAGCTAAAATAGAATTAAATTTCACTAAATTAACTTCTACAAGTGTTTCATATTACTAATACTATTAATGATTTTGATGTAAGCTTATTTGCCTTCCTCTTACATTTTATCAATAAACAATTAATTAACTTACACACACACACACACACACACACACACACACACACACAC
The DNA here is from genome assembly GCA_963070105.1 of Litomosoides sigmodontis. Taxonomy (NCBI): domain Eukaryota; kingdom Metazoa; phylum Nematoda; class Chromadorea; order Rhabditida; family Onchocercidae; genus Litomosoides; species Litomosoides sigmodontis. The sequence continues at coordinate 3,111,036 of OY718805.1, read as the reverse complement.
ACACACACACACACACACACACACACACACACACACACACACACACAAACGCACATAGAAGCACATGCCCACTTATTACTAGGACATTTAATTAGAATTATTAAAATGAAAATGCGATTTTTGCAGATAGAGTGATGAAAATTTGAAATAATACGTCATTTGGGATTATAGTTACAAATCAATTATAAATTAATACACTTAAATATCAAATAATAACAGCCATATCCGTGGGGATTACATCCATTTAACTGTTTGTGCTGAAAACTCAACATTTCACATTCTTCTAATTACTAAACAAACATTTTAATTGGTTGCTGCCATGCGAAATGCAATGCAAGCAAAAGCTACCATCGCTAATGATAAATTAGGCTTATAATGTTTACCGCTTCCTGCAATTAGCACTACGCTCTCAGTGTAAGTTAATTATCGATCGTTGAAATCAATGAAAGGAAAAAACTAACAATATTTAGGATCAGAAATCAGTGTTCGAGCAAAAAATTTGCCTTTGTGAAAATTATCATCAACCATTTTAATTGATAGCTATCATACAATAATTGATAAGCTATCAAATTTGTTTACACACACGCTAATGTTTACTAAACATTGCTTAATCTTAATGTACACTTTCTTAGAGTAAGCATATCATCATCAATCCATTTCATTCATTAACAAAACTACTAAATTTCATTAAATTAAGTATTTAAATTCCTAATGTCTTTTTCCTTTTGTAGAACAACTATTTAGCATAAGTAAGTTTGCAAAATTTTCACACAATAGTACTTCTAATAATTTTTAGAATTTGGAAAAAAAAAACCATGGAAGCAAAGCAAAAATAATTTTTCAAAACATAAATAAACACATTAAATTAATTTCTCAAATTGAAATTCATTTTCTTTTTCTTCCATTAATAAACAACGTATACCGCACTAATAATAAATTTCATGCAATTTCTCATCAAAAATAAGCATAAATTTTTGTATTTTTAAGAATGCTAATTAAATTTTAGGAAAAAAACTTTTACAAAGAAATTTTCGTA